>JBCFXI010001511.1:0-50184 GCA_038496175.1 Ampulex compressa | reverse complement strand
GTTAATTAATCTGCCTCATCCCAGGGGAGTGTCGCGTAGGCACGTTGTCCCCGAAAAACCGCGAATCTTCGTAATATAAATCAATATAAAAATCGGTCCCGACGATAGATCGTGACAACAGTCAAATGTCAAAATCTAAAATGAGATAACTAAGACGGTTGCTCAAAATTGTGTCAATTGTCTCACTGAGAGAGTACTTGCTGAAAGCGTCTATAGTCATATGTATGTGTTCGAATAAGAGAGAGAAATATTAAATTTTGTTTTTACTCGACTTTTCCAAAATACCTGTAATATAATGCTAAATAAATTCGGCACAGTAATAACAAGTGGTCTATTATCTGCCTATAAAGCTAGTATACAAATTATAAAAATCTTTTTATTTTATACAACACATAATTGCGACATTGATATTTCAAAACAAATTTTATCATTTTTATCCTTGCGTTAACGACACAAGTTTGCGGTAACCAGTTTCAGAATTTCATTATTTTTGCCGATACTCAGTATTAGAAACGGAAAAAAATTGTCGGTTGCGAATGTGTTAATATGCCTGTGGGGCCTGGTGACTAAGTGACGAGTGCTTTCACGATTTGTAGAATGGCAGCTTCGGTAAACTGAACAATACGTGATTTTGTAGTGTACCACTTCATGGTGTACCGCACATGTGTAGAGTGTGTGTGTGCGGAAGTGTGTGTGTACGGTGTTTCAAGTGCACCATGACGTCATAACATGAATCAAAACGGTTTACGGTAAATCGAAGTGAGGTAGAAAACAAACAAGTGCGAGTGACACTGTACTTTTATTTTGGGGTTTGGCACAGAATTCACGAGTACGCAACTATGGTGATGATTACGACACACGGTTTATAAAACTGCGTATTATATAATATTGTTGCGTTCGAGGGTGCTTGTGATTGACAGTAGAAATTATTAATAGGTAATACACCAACGTAACGTCAACAGCAAGAACTATTTTGTCGGGAGCAGGTACACTTACAGATTTTCCTTCCGCGAAATGCATGAAGGTCAACGATCTAAACATCATGCTAAACAAGTTTATAGAACGAGTGATACACTTAGAAACCATAAATAGCAATCTCGAACGGGAAATAATCGGTCTGGTGGAAGGACGTTTTGACGATCTATGTCGGCGGGTGGAGAGCGGCATCGTCAACGTAAAGAACGCGTCACTTTCGCACATAGACACACAGATACACGAAGGAGCCAGAGAGAATCGCGCGAATATATTGATGGCAGTCTAAACGCCATCCAAGAAGACATGAGAAGCTTCCGAGAAGAGACTTGTGCGTGTTTACCCGAGCCACGCGCGACGACATTCTGTTCGAACGCCACCCGTTAGCCCGAAACAAATTCACATTATTTGCAGGAAACAAGAAAAGGTTATAAGGGTTCTTGAATGGTATCAGCCACCTCAATGCGGCATGGTCCGTTCTAACATGAAAATTCCTTCCATACAAATAATGATGGGAGTGTTTTACCGACTTTACAATGGCAGCTCCCTTCTTGTAATACAGTAATTCCTCTCGGATTTTTCCAACGTTTTACAGAAGTATGCCAAAACCTTCTGTTGATCATCTTGCACCTGGGACAGTATTGCTCCGATAGCGACGTTGGACACATCTGTATTCAAAATGAAATCCGCATTGGGCAAGGGGTAGGCCAGTACAGGATCTTCATTCAAGCAGCTCTTTAACCATTTGAAGGCTTGTTGGCAATCTTCAGTCCAGCGAAAGACTGTTTTCTGTCAGTCGGTGTAGGGGTTTTACCAATAGGGAAAAATCTCTTACAAGTATTTGTGATACGTACAGAGTCCTAGGAAGCTTTCTAATTCAGCACTGTTCTTCGGCACTGGCTAATTCCTGACGGCCGCTAATTTCTCCGGATCGACCGTCTCTCCATTTTGGCTAAGCAATTCCTTCTCCTGACGCGGACGAGCATTCTCTTGGTCCTCTGCCACGGAATAACCTGATAGGTGCTCAGAAGATTCTTATCGTCTAAGTAAGCCGCTCCCTCCTGCCTGATGCCTTTCTTGATGAAGTTGATTTCTTCATAATCTATGATGTGCAGCTTTTCTTGAATAAAGTTTAACCAGTAGGAGTGTTTCCATATGAAATTTGTCCCAAAGATGAGCTCTTTTGTTACGTCAACAATGACGAACTCTGTTTGTGTCGCGAGGTTCTCATTTCGAACCTCCAAGCACTGACTCCTCAAAATAGACAGTCTTTCTCCTGTCATTGAATAAAGATTCGTGAAATTCTTTATTCTCAAACGAATTTTTAAAGCGTGGCGAGCTTGCCGTAATCATCGCGTTCTCCTATATAATACTCATCTAATACTAATCTAATCTAACTAATAAAAGTTCTACTAATCATTGCCGTCTAACGAAGCGACAAACACAACCGCTCGTCTCGATTCCTTCTAATTATAAATTTTGCAATTATCTCAAACTGAACTTTATAAGCATCTCAAGAGGATTCTCCGTTATACAGTGCAGGTTTCATAACACAATCTAAAATAGCTACAGCTGAGGATGCTGCCTCCATCCGCGGTCAAGTCGCCCCCGTCGTCGAGAGCTCCGTGGAAGGGTCACGACGCGAACACACGGAGACGACAAACATGTCTCCGTTTTCGGCTCCGTGGTCCCTATCACGATTAACTCTGTCTACTATGGAATCAAATCTCTCCGCTATCACCTGGACACTGCTTTCTAACGCCTCAATATCCGACCTCTAAAATCAATGTTGCATCCAGGGGTGCCCGCGGTTGATTTCATACCATACAAAATTATTAACAGGTAGCACGCCAACGTAACGTTAACAGAAAAAACTATTTATTATATCAATTGTATCAATAAGTAACGTCCCACTGCTCTTCGGTCATCGGGGCGTTTTCAGAGGTAGATCCTCCATATGCCAGGACCCGGGTTCCAATAATATTAAAGCAAAGCTAAAACTGAGGCGAGTATTTTTCAATCAACCAATATTGCGCTATGCAAGAAATAATATAACCTATAACGTACTATATATAGTATGACGAATAACACTATAAGAGTGAAACAGTGACACTGCTTTTGGGGCAGAAGGTTGATGTCTGTCAGAATCACATATCTTAAAAGGAAACTATTTAAACAGAATGTCTGACACAATAATGTTAAAATTTTACGTTCTATTAAAGAAATATTTCTATATGATCAGCAGTTGTTTAAGATCGGCATAAAGGACCCGACTCAAATTTTGTTAAGAGTACTTTATTCATTATTGTGCAGGTTGTAAGCAGATGGTTGTATAGGGCCACAAAATATATACCTATCGACGTCTACGTGCGACAACGACAGCTGCAGCGTAAAGCCCATGGAGGACGTTAGGAATTTTAGAAAGAGAGTGGGAGAGGTAGAAGTTGCTAAGCGACAGAAAGAGTTTGGCGTCGGAAGTGATAAGATCTGAAAAAGAGGAAAATTTTGGAAACGGGTGGAACTACGGCATGCTTACGCCACGATGGATCTAAAGTATTCGTCGTACATCGGACGTACCTCCTGTGACAAATAGGTAGAAAAAGAGAGTGAGAGGGAGAGGGAGAGGGGCGGGAGAGGGGTGAGGAGGAGGGAGAGAGAGAGGGAGAGGGAGAGAATGAGTACGCAATCGGCTTGCGAGTACCAGGAAGGCATTTTATATCGTTCTTAATATTGATGAAACACAACGCCTATAAATAGAACTAATTAATATAGCTCATACTCAAATACTTTTTACTCAACTTTGTCCTATTATCGGTTCTGTTCAAATAGGGGTCAAGAACACGGCATAATGCATTATACCTGTTATTTTGTACAAAAACATGTAACCTTATCGAGATCTCATTTTGTTGACTATGCATGCAAGCATTATATTCAGAATTTCTTGCAGCTTTTTCTTCTCATTATTTTAGTTTCATTTTTTTACTTGAAGTCTCGCAAGCGTCTGGATATTTTTATATTTTTGTTAATATACCCAACACACTTAGAATCAAACGTTACGATATAACCCGTAATATTACAATAATTTCGAATATAATAATCTCACCCATATACCAACGACTGTACTAATCGATGCTCCAGTTTGACACTATATTTCCTAATTATTCATCTTTCGTCGCATTTTTAACACGCAATGAATGTTGTTTTTGCGCTAATGTATACCCTTCGGAGGAAAACTAACCGTACACAAAATCGCGCCACAACAGACACCACCGATGATTTGCACTTTTGAAGCAATCTGCAGCTGGTTAAATCGACAAAACATTAACAAAACAATAGACTCGAGAAGCCCATTTTTAAATAATGGGTCTTAAGCATTCATGGCTCTTGGCCACCATGACCTGCTCTTGAGCCTTCTACTTTTACTTTTATTAAATTCTAACCGGATATAGGATCTTTTTAAAAAAACGTGTATCGACATTTAGATTTTGAAGTAAGAATACGTACACACACATATACCTAATCAGGGAACATATTTTTCATTGCCGTAATATTTGTGTATAAATCTGCTCCCACGCAGATCTTCTATTTTTGCCTGCCTTTCCCATAAGTTTTCTATAGTCAGTAGCTACTCGCAAATCATCAACCGAACAACACTATCAACGGCCAAGCATGCTTAAAAATTCTGTGTAAAATACACAGCCTTATTCAAATGACCAGTTCACAAAACATACAATCCCACGTAATTCGTGGAATTAACAACATTGTTAGCAGCCAAATCTGCGTAAACGTTCCCTTTAAAATACATGCTGTTCGCTGTAGAGCTCTGATAACACTCGACGAACGCGTCAAGATCAGAGGCTATAATATCCCCAAGTTTTTTACAACATTTTATAACTTTGGTATCATATTCTTGAATAGTTGTACGAATACTTTATTAAAAGGAAATTTACTTTTTAAACCATATAAATATTTCTCCCGTCTTAAGAAACTCAGCTACATATTCCAATCTGTAGTGTACATTTTTCGTTCTATTGTATTACGACGTATGATATGACATCCACTTCCTGTTGCATGGTTTACGTATAACCATGATGTCTTGTAGGAACCTTGTATAAAATTCACCCCCCCTCCCATACGCTCTACCTGTTGCCTTTGTCATTTGTTTCCTTGTTTATTCTGTATCTATATTGTTTTAACCCTTTATCATATAATGGCTACACATATGTAGCTAAATTCTGGACAAAACATCAATATTGTAAGAATGGAGCACGTATATTCCTAACCAAAAATTAGGGTTTATCGGATGGTGAATCGACAAACAGTAATAATTCTAACCCATAACAAGAAAACCAAAGATTTCTGCGGTCGTTGAACAGTTGGCCCAACAAATAAACAAATAAACTTTTCAAACCATTGCCCTCAACAAATAATATTTTTCAGCAAACACTATCCTATTTTGGGTTACTTTCCCCTCTTTGTCACTTACAAGAAATTCACAATTTAGTTTGATAAGTCGTTTAAATCAATGCGTAGAATCCGAGATTGAAAGATATTCAAACCTGAATCATTTTATAAAGAGATAGAAAATGTAATTGGAAGAGATAGAAAATGTAAAATGTTTTGGTTGCAAAAGTGTGTTCCGAAAATTCTAAAATCCCTTGGGTCCTTATACCTACGTCCAAAAATTCTAAAACCCCTTGAGTCCTTACACTTGTGTCTGTTTATCAAACAACACCCTTACAGTCGTTTTGCAGAAGAATTTTCTACATTCCTTCAAAAGTTCTTCCGAGATCATTAAATCTGAAGCATCATCTTTGATGCACGTCGCATAGACATATTTGACCCGAAATTGTTTTATCCATAAGAAGTTGAGATAAAACTGCGCAACGACGCTAGATCGTAACAATATCATGAGTTAGATTAGTATTTCCAATAGGAGGTAATGCCTAAAACGATTCAAACTCGATAGCAGGAGAGCCATACAAAGAAATCAGTAACTATTTTAGTTCCGTTGTTATGAGAAAGGTATGCGAAATAATGAACTCTCAAAGTGCAGATGCAACTAATAAACAAAATCTAGTGCTTTTAACAGATTGAATTTGATAAAATATGATTACTCCTTCAAAACATTTTATTCAAATCCAATTAACTTCCATCCGAGCCACACTGCATAGATAATCACAAAACGTTAGTTTTTTCTTATTCTGCGAGTGTTACCGCACAGCACTCTATCCCGTTGCGCAGACATTCTTCCAATTTTGACTCATTTCGCAAGCCTTTTTCTGACCAATTCGTATGGTAAATTTTAAATACACTACTGATTTTAAATTGCTATCTACAATATACGTTTTGCAAAGGCATATTATTACGTTATATATTCCGCAGTTAAATGATTATACATCGTTGATTTTCGTAAGTAATTTACGATCGCACTCTTATGCGAGTTTGGCGATCGTGAGGCATGTAGCATCATCCGGACGTGGACACAAATACCACGAGGAGTGTTTCTACCCGGTTTTCACTAACTCCGATTTTCGCCTAGTAACGACAGTCTGAAATCAGGAAGGCTTCCAATCCGCACGGCAAGATTTGTTAGACCACGTGCAACCCCCTCAAGGTGCATCACTTTGTTGTGGTGATGGCGTCTCGATGATCCTTGGGGCTATGCCGGCTGGGGCGAAAGCTCCAGACCATGCCGGACAGATTCAAGGTGAGAGACCAAGAATGCACCTCCCAGGGGCCTAGCAGCCTGTCTGCTAGACACGGGTTTAGCGAACCCGGGGTTCTCAAGCTAGGGACGGACGAGCGCCATCCGTCTCCTAATACCGGAAGCTCTTGAGCCGCTTCAACTACCATCGCTGGGCGTGGCGATGGTACGTTTCGGCCAATGGAGAACGGGGGGCTTGGCGTCATTGCCTGGTCCGTGAGAAGAAAACCTCTATAAAAAAAAAACCCTCAATCACAAGGCATGGTGCGCGCCGAAGTGATGCATGGCCGGAAAGAGGGTCCGGCCTCGAGCGACCAACGACTTCTAGGTACCTGCCGATCCCCAGTCGTACTAAGCTTACTTCGGTAAGGCGGCTCTACCCAGGCGGACATCCATCCCGACCACACTCGTGGGATCAAGTATGGAATCCACAAACATTAACAAAAACAAAATAGACGTAAGTGGCAGGGAGACAACGAAGGCTGGGACGTAGCAGGGCGAAACCCTGCGTGACGAGAGGGGGCAACTTAGCTACCTAGCGGTCGACTTGGGAGAGATGTTGCAAGATGACGCTGCTGGCTCCGATCACAGCATCATGGAGGGGGTGTCGGAATTACCCGTGCACCTTACTCCCGAGGAAAGACACTTTAGCCAGCCGATTGTTCGACTGGTAAGAGAGGCGGCCATCAACGCCAGGGCCACGATGGCAGGGACCAAATCTATCAAAACTCGGAGATACGGCTCGCCAGGCAGCGTATCATCAGTGGCGAATACTTCGACGGCTGCCGATGCGTCGGCATTCGCCTACTCCAGCGAGTCCGACGCTTCGTCGATATAGATGACGTCCCAAAGGCAGGTGTCCCTCCGAGGACGAAGGAGGTGGATTCCCTCAGCGGAGAGACCGTCTGCGGAATACATCCGCACCTCTCGGCCGGCGCTGCCGGAGAAAACGGTGGTGCAGGCAGAGATGTCAGCGCTCTCCACAGGAGATCTGGGGTGTCGGATTATGGACTAAATGGCGGTGGTGGAGCGCGTCTACCTCAGGTCCAGCAACCTGAGGGCGGACTATGTCCACCATCTGCGCCTGGCGGCTAGGCAAACCCGTGCCGCAGGGGCTCGAGCTTCTAAAGCGGACCGCTGGAGCCGGGGAGTTGCTTCAGTTGGAGGTTCTCAGGCTACAAACGGAGGTGGGCAGCCTCAGAGAGGAGCATGCTGCCGCGAAAAAGCAGGAAGCCTGTAAGAAGGCGCGGCGTGTATCTCCACCAGAGCAAGATAAGCCAACAAGCCCAAAACAGGCAGTGCGAAAGGGGCAGAGGTGGTGGATTTACCTCCCCCCTCGCAACGGAAGTCGGAAGAGCCTTCTCAGATACTCTAGCACGTGCAGACGAAGGAATCTGCGAGAAAGGCAAAGGGGTCGGCTACGGACTGCACCTCCGCTCTCCTACTGCAACAAGTAGGGGTCCTCATCGATGGCAAGCTTGCTGCACTCAGGAAGGAGATAGCGAAGGGGAGGGTGCGACAAAGGGTTGCCTCAACCTCTGCCTCCTTGTCGAGGGATCCATCTGCATCTCGCGTACCGACGAGGAAGCCCAAGACGAGGGCGATGGCGCCACCGGAAAAGAGGGCAAAACCGCGCCTGTTCCTGGTGCGGACGAGCTTAAGGGCAATCGGGCCCGGGTGGAGGCACCTCGTTATGGACTGAGGTGGTGGGCCGCAAGATGAAAAGGACGCAGAGGCGACAGGCAGCAGCAGCCACTGCAGTCACTGCAGCCCCGGTTACCCAGCCTCCGAACCCGGCTGCGATTAAAGCCGGTGGTAATGCCGGAGCCCGACGGGGCCCAAATGTGGGCCTTGCACAGCTACCGAAAATGGCGGCAGTCACGCAGACGGTCCCCCCAGAAGGGGACCTCACGTATGCGCATACGCTGTCAATCACCAGGTATAAAATAAATCTGGTGGATCTGGGCATCACTGCCATATGCCCCAGACGGGCGGCAACCGGGGGTCTACTGTTGCAGATCTCCGGTCCTGAGAGCGATCCGATGGCGACCGCTCTAGCAGCACGCATGGTGGACGCCTCAGCGGAGACCGGGGCGAAGGTCGTTCAGCCCTCTAAAAAAGCGGAGATCCGCTTAAGAGGGCTGGACGACTCCATCTCGTCCCGAGACGTGACACGAGCAGTAGCCGCCGCGGGCGACTGCCTAGAGAGAAAAGTGAAGACCGGGGAGATACGGACTTCCACCCTCTCCGGCTTGGGCTCGATTTGGGCACAATTCCCGCTCGTAGCGGCGAAAAGGATTGTCGCGGCCAGCAGCTTGTTGATCGATTGATCCTCCGCCAAGGTGGAGCGGCTGGCGGTGCGCCCCCTGCAGTGCTTCCGAAGCCTGGAGCTGGATCATACCAGCTCCAGATGTCCGGGCGCCGTGGAACACAGCGAGAGCTGCTACCGTTGTGGTGGTTCATACCACCGCGCCGGGCGGTGTTCGGCTGCACCGCACTGCCCGCTGTGCAGCGACCTTGGGCGGAAGGCCGACCACCGCGTTGGCAGCGCGTCCTGCGCCCCAGTACCACCCAAAAGAAGGAGTAGCCAGAGTGGGGCAAAGGGCGCAACGGCTGCGACGGTGACACCGCCATCCGGACCGCCAGACGTACCGTCCGCACCCGTGCCGGTGACAAATTCGATAGCTACCTGTTTAAGGACGACGAAGGAGCCGGTAAGGCCGGCAGCTGGCCTGAAGGAGGCTATGGACATGGAATAAACTTCATGACATATCGCCTGTTCCAGGCCAATCTAAACTGCTCGCGCGGGGCCCAGGACCTAATAGTCCAGACCCTGCGCGAGTGGAACACCGGGCTGGCGGTGTCGCGGAGCCGTATCGCTTCCTGGACCACCCACAGTGGGTGGAGAATGCGAACGGCTTCATGGCGATCGTCAGGTTCGGCACGCCGCGAGCACCGTCCCTAGCGCTGATCGAGCGCGGGATAGGATACGCGGCGGCATAGTGGGGTGACATCGCGGTGGTGGGATGTTACATCTCGCTCAACTGCGGTCTCGAAGCATTCGAAATGTACCTGAGCGAGGTCGGGCAATGCGCTTCCCGACTATCTCCGCGCCCGGTACTCGTCCTGGGGGATTTTAATGCTAATGCCACGGCGTGGGGGTCCCCTAGATTCGACGTACAAGGGCGGGTAATGCTCGACTGGACGGCAGAAATGAAGCTGCGTCTACTACACTGGGGCTCCACACCGACGTGCATAAGGTGGCAGGGGAAGTCCATCGTCGATCTGACGTCGCAACCCCTGCCGCTGCACGTCGTGTGTGGTGCTGGCGAGTGATAGTCGCTTAAGCGACTAGACGAGGACCACCTGATGGCAGCGGCGTGAGGGCGGAGTCCGAGTAGCTCTGGGGCGCGATGACGGCCGTATGTTACGCCGCCATGCTTCGGGCCAGACTCCGTACTCCTTGCCCGGTGTAATGGTGGTCGGGCGCGATATCAGACCTGCGCGCAGCGTGCATCTGCGCTCGGCGCCAATACACGCGTACCAGCAGATAATGGAACTGCGATAAGGTGATGGTCGCCAAGTTGTACGAAAGCTTCCGCGAGGCACAAGGAGTCCTCAGGCAGGCCATCAGAGTGACCATGTCCCAGGCCTGGTAAAACCTCCTCAGGACCGTGAATAGTGGCCCCCATACAGCTTAGTAATGGGTAAGCTGTCCCCATTGGTCCCTCTGGTTAAGGAGACCCTAGACCTCCAGCTGTTTGAGGTAAGCGTCTTAGTGTTCTTCCCCAATTCTTCGGGGAGAGTGAGTCAGAGGCCCCCACCAAAATACTTGCCGGAACCAATCATCTGGTCCGATAAGCTGGGCGTCACGAGAGAGAAGTTGTCTGAGGCTTTTAAACACCTCGGTGCCCAACATACTACGCCTGGACCCAACAGCATTCCCGGATGCGTCTGGGTCTTGACGCAAGGCGTCCTCGGGGCCAAACTGGCGACGCTTTTCAACAGCTATTTCCAGTTCGGTCAGTTTCTCCCACGGTGGAGCCGAAGTCATCTGGACTTCATAACAAAAAAAAGGAGGAGCGGCCTGCCGAGTCTGAAGGTCGGGAAGTCATCATGGCGAACGGGTGTACGTACGTGTGCTTCCGCGTTTTAACATGCTTGCGTGACGAAAGGCGTTCGATCACGCCACTATGAGGTGTGCGTAGGTGCGAGTAGTGTGTGTGTGGGTGTGGGATTGGAGATAGATCCTTGGGGCTCTCCACTCGACAATTATGGACGTGAATCCTCTGAGGATAGAACCGGCAAGGCCAAAATGGACGGGGGATCACTTTCCCGCCAAGGCTGGCAGAGATGGTACGAAGAGTGTGGCGTTAGCAGGCTCCAGGTGGCTGCAGCGGCCTATCCATGTCAGTGAGCGGCCACTGCGCCTCTTCTTGTAGGGCCACAAATCGTACCAGTATCCGTGAGTTTAATTTAACGTTAATCGTTCTACTCAGGGTGTACAATGACGGCCTCACGACCGTTGGGCCTGGCGGTATGGCGCGGCGGCCGCGATAGTCGGCCGAGCATGACGATTGTGTCGCCGCTCGTGGCGCGCTTACACCTTCGCTTCTACCAGGCGACGTCATTTCGGCGAAAATGGTGATTTCGAATATACTGTCTGGCCTCGGGCTCCACGGCTGCGGCGCGGGAGCGCGTGGTGGTGGGGAGATCAAGTTCAGTCTCAGCTTATTGCTCGGCACTCCTCTTCCCTTTTCACTATGGATACCTACCGCCTTTTTCTCTCTTTCTGTTTCCTCCTATACTGGCCATCCCTCTTCTCTCTCCATTGCACACTACAACGTAATAGGCACGACACGACTTGACCTTCTGCACACCGACACATTACCTGTTTCACCTCGGCCTTTCCCTTTCTACTCCGCCACTCCTCCCCGATCAGTATCTACCGTCCCCTTTCTCGCTTTTTTGGACGTCCTTCCTTCCCCACCATTTCCCTTTCTTTCTTCCCGCACTTCTTGGCGCTTGGGGCTGGCCCGCGTAGGCGTACCCACGCTGGCCATAGACCTGGCGTCTGTCCCAGATAGTGACAGGGACGACTTGCGCGTGCTTCCGTAATACCCGTTATTTTTTTTTTAAATTAATTTTTCGGCACCAACTACTAAAGTCATTTGACCTAAGACCTACACCGTGCAGCTCTTATCAAGAGGCAGTAAAAGGAGCAGAAGCACTCCTACTTCCCCTCTGGAGAGAATATCTAAAAGGGAGGGGGACTCCAGCTCGGGGGGCAGCTTCAGGACCCTTGGCGGCATAGCGGGTACGAGGAAGATTTTGAGATCTGCCTTCTCAGACGAAACGTACTTTCCTCCGCGAGAGGATGAGGGAAGGAACGAGGGCGCGTCCTTTGGCAGGATGAAGCTTGACCGCGAGCAGGCTGGGTCAAGGGGGAAAGGGCTCTGGATTCAGGGGGAAAGGGTCGAATAGCAGGGAGGCGCTTCCCGACAAGCCCAAGGATTCTCCCTCGAGGAGCACGGGACTTGCGGACCTCGAAGACATTGCCGACGCGAAGATCCTCGATTGGATTCTTTGCGAGACTCGGAGGGATGACGAGCAGCGTCGGGCGTGTAAGAATATGGGAGGGAAGCAAAGCGACCGCATGAAACGGAGCCTGGATTATATCCGCTGGTCTGCGGAGACGCTTGGGAAGAAGACGGACGAGAGGGATTACCCGTCGGGCTTGGAGCAGTGCACGGCGATCCTGGCGGCCCGCCTGTAGGCCACCGAGGAGCGAGAGAAGCGCAAGCGGGAAGAATTAAGCAAGGCGCGTGGAGAGGAAACCTAGCGCGATGGAGAGCGGTCTAGCGGTCCAGTCGCAGCTGGGCGCAAATCGCCTCTCCCTTCTGGAGGCCCAGGACGCTCTGATTCTGGGCCAGACTGGGGGCTCAGGAAGCTCTGATTCGCGTTATGATGCGGTTCTCGCCCAGTTGGACGTTATGGTCGACATGGTGCGTCAGTTAACCCGGGAAAAATGCGGTCAGCGATCCGACGGCGAGGAAGTGTTGGGCGGAAAACGCGACGACCCCCCCCCCCCCCCCTTACTGGCGCCACGGACGACTGCATCATGGCCGCGACGGGAGCGATGCCCGAGGACAGTGCGGCCGGTCCTGTGCGAGTGCGATTGCCGCTCACGGAGCAGGAATGGACCCCCGCAACGGAAAACACCCCTACAGGAGGAGCCCTATACTTAGTCCTCCCCCTCCTGTCGTGTACCGGCCACTGAATCTAAAAGGGTGGGATGTCATAGGGTGATGTGGTCGGGAAGGGTTGCCTCGCGTTTACCTGGCCCCAAGCCTCCCCCAGGTGTGGAGCTGCACCTGCGGAAGAGGAAGAGGGGCAACCCGTGGCACGGGCCCAGCTCAGGAAACCCACCATGACAACGGCGGTCCTAATCACAAAGACCAGGGATGGCCCTGGCTGTCGGCAGCTTTTGTCGCTGGCTCGGACGAGCGTCGACATTCGGGGCATGGAGATCGAGAGCCCTCGCCACCGCAAGACCATTAACGGTAGGACGCTGATCGAGATGGTTGGCCCTACGGGGAAGGTAAAGGCGCGAGAGCTACGCGATAAACTTAGGGACATATTTGGGAGTACGGCGGTGGTCACCACCCCCATCTCTAGGACAGACGCTTATGTCATAGGGTTTGACGACTCAGTCACGGTCGAAAAAATCGTGGCTGGAATCGCAGCGACAGCGGAGTGCATCCCCGACAAAGTGAGGGTGGGTGAGATATGTGTGATGGCCAGCGGCCTCTGCTCGGTTTGGGTGCGGTATTGTTTTGGGTCTCGTGCAATGCTTTAGGTGCTGCACTTATGGGCACACGGCGGCTGTCTACATGTCGGCCACGAATAGAGAGGGGCGTTGCTTCCGATGCGGACAAGAGGGGCACGTGGCACGGGATTGCCCCAACGCTCCTTCCTGCGCGTTATGCGGGGAGAACGGGCTGAAACATGGACACAGTATGGTGCTGCCCGGATGTTCCTCGACTCAGATATTTTCGAGCGGGTCGATTAGAACGGGCGTTCGCGCACCGACCCGGCCAGGTTCGAACATCGTGGCGCGCTAGTCAGCATTGGCCGCTGAAGGAGACGGGGGTCACCCGGGAGGGACGGGATATATACGAGGCATGTAGACTGTTGGTTCGCGCAGATCAATGTGTGCCACTCCCAGCTAGCGAAGGATCTTGCTACTGAACGCTTTCGTTCGGGTGCGGTGGCGGTCTTGTCCATTTCGGAGCCACGCGCTCCTCCACTCTTGATGGATGGGCCATATCTAATAGCGGCGGTGCCGCGTTACAGTGGGACTTTGCGCAGGTGGCTGCGGCGACTATGGAGACTGCGAGGGACTACGTGGCTGTAAGAGCGGCATTGTGGCTGTTAGCTGTTACTACCTGCCCACCACACCTGCATCGGCCCTCTTCAGATCCCTCTGAGATCTGTAGTTGGAGGCTTGGACGGACGGCCTGGGACTGCGGCTGTTAAACCTGGACCAGAGCCGTACGTTCCACGTGAGGCGTGGAGGGTCGATAATTGACCTGACTTGCCCCCCCCCCCCTTGGTACGTCGCATCAGCCGATGGAGTCGATGAGGAAGCGGAGTCGATCTCCGACCATCGGTACATCACATTTGTGCTGGATGTTGCTGGTGTCGCTCTACGAGAAGTGGTTCAGCGACGACGGGAGTGGAACTACCCAGTCCGCTGGAACTTGAAAAAATGGATTTGAACGCGTTGCGCGAATCCGCCTTGGTTGGGAGCTGGAGCTGGAACCCATCTCCCAACGATCCAGAGTGATCAGAGTGATCATTCCTGGCTACGGAAGATTGCCCAGCGTGCCTGCGATGATTCCATGCCGCGCGTCCGTCGTCCTCGCTGTAACCAGAATGCCCATTGGTAGACCGACGAGATAGCAGAGCTGAGAAGGTGCTGTACCCGAGGCCGTAGGGTGACCACGCGAGCGCGTTTCAGGCGAAGGCCCTTGGCGGTCGTCGATCAACTGTGCCACGAGTACAATACCGACAAGGGGACACTCAAGACAGCGGCACGTCTCCTCCAACTCCAACTGGCAGCGTCTCCTCCAATCGATGAATCGGGACCCCTGGGGAAGAACTTATAGGGCGGCGTTAGCCACGATTTGCGTGTCTGGCCCCTCGGCGATGAAGTTCCCTGGAGCGCAGAAGATCGTGAGGGGGCTCTTCCCGAAGAAACCGGTGGTTCCTGTGGTACGCTGACCCTATGTCTGGCGACCGAAATAGGCGGTTACGCCGAGGAAGGTTGCCGATGCCGTGGATAAATCGTCGCTGAGGTGTGTATTCCGGCGCGTGTGTGGAAAGGGCTGACGCAAGTTATAATGGACGACATAGTGCCCTGCTACACGGCGTGCCTTCGACAGGGGATATTTCCGGACCGGTTGGTCCTACTCCGGAAAAAGCCCAGCCCCCCGGAGAGGCCCGAGACTGCATGTCTCTTGGATGATACGGAGAAAATCCTCGAGCAGATCATCGCTCGGCGGATCGCGGCGACCGTTGAGGAAACAGAGGGTCTCGTGGAGGCCCAATATGAATTTAGGGCTGGGAGATCTACCTGCGACGCCATCCTTGCTTTTCGCGCTGCGGTGGAGCAGGGGTGTGCGAGGAGCAAGACGGTGGTGGTCATCAGCCTATACATTAAGAACGCGTTCAATACGCTTTCCTGAGGGCGTTTCGCGATATCAGTGCAATATAGTGAGCAGCTAGCTTAGCAACCGTCGGCTGGGGTGGGCAGCCAAAGGATTTACCGCGTGACTTCCGTCATGTGCGGTGTTCCTCAAGGGTCTGTGCTCGGGCCTCTACCGTGGAACGTTACGTACAACAGCGTCCTTAGGGTGGCATTGCCAAGACACTGTAGCCTGATATGCTACGCGGACGACACTCTCGTCCTAGCGGAGGACTCCGGACTTAAGCGTGTGCCTTGCGGATAGTGCGGGAGATTGCGCGGCTGGGCCTCGAGGTCTACCCTGAGAAAACCGAGGTAGTGTACTTCAGACGCAAGCCGCTAGACGTGAGATCGTCTCCTGGTGGCGGGGAAGACTGTGACCCCCCGAGGATCGATGCGATACTTATGCTTGGTGGTGGGCAGCAAGTGCCACGAAAGCGTGTAGGGTGGCTGGGACTTTGGCGCGCCTAATGCCCAACGTCGGGGGACTTGACGAGCTCAGGCGGAGGGTCTACATGCGGGTGGTGACGTTGGTACTCATGTACGGCACTCCTGTGTGGGCAAACCGCCTTGAGGGACGGAGGACGGTGGGCACGGCACTCCGGAAGGCGTATAGGCAGGCGGCCGCCCGTGTTATCCGAGAGTGCCAGGCAATCTCGGGCGTACCGGTGTATCTCCTCGCCCGGGCCCGTCTACCCACCTACTGGCGGCCAAGTACTGTGAGATGCATAAGTATAGGAGGGAGATTAGAGCGAGGAGCGCCGACGTCACCCTTGCAATGAGCAGGGCGCCGGAGGACCGCCTCGAGAGGATCCTGCGAGTTGAGTGCGAGGAACGCCTGAGTTTGCACCCTGCCGCAGTGCGGCCCTGAGAGCGGTGATGACGCTGCATCCTGATGCGAGGTTGGACAGGGTTCACGGTTTTCTGTCGTACAGGACCACGCATATGCTCACGGGGCACGGTTACTTCCGGGCGATTCTTCATCGCACCTGGAAGGAAGCATCCACCGACTGCTCGCTTTGTGGCGACGACGTCCGGACACTGCCGAACTGGTGGAGTACACGGCCTGGGAGACAGAGCGATCCCACCTTATGGAGGCCATGGGGTTGCCCTCCGTCCCTCGAGGCGCTCCTGATGGTCATGATCTCCTCATCGGAAGAGTAGCGTGCCGCCATGGAATTATGCGAGGCATGGCCGCCAAAGAGGTAGCCGAGAGTGAACGTGTGCGTGCTAGACGTCGCCAGAGAAGGCAGGAAGACCCGACAGCCGATAAAGATGAGGAGCCAGACTTAGTAGTGGATCGAACGCGGGGGCGGGGTGCGTGCAGCAGCGAGTGCAGCTGGCGTGAAAGTGATGAGCAGAGGGGGAGGGAGTCAACCCCTCCGCCCAACTCACAAACAGGATGAGGGACAAGGTTCGAACGGGCGCGCGGGAGGGGTCCTGGAGCGTAATGGCCTCGGTCGTCCACGGGCACATTCCCTCACGTGCACACGCCCCTGAGGGATTTTACGGTGGTGGATTTGCAATGGGTAAAAATCCCACACTACCATGCCTGTTCGGGAGAGGCCCGGATACACGTGCACCCACAATCTTAAGGTGGTACATCCCGACCGACACCTGCGGTGCAAAGCGGGCAGGGTGCCTTTTGAGGATCCCCCCCCCCCCCCAAAAAACCCCGCCGAGTCTTCCTCGGCGTTCCGACCGATTTGCCTGCTGGATGAGCTGGGGAAACTATTCGAACATATCATAGCTTCTCGCGTTGCCAGGCACCTGCCCGGCGTATATCCTAATCTGGCCGAGAGTTAGTTCGACTTCAGGCTGAGTCGCTCGACCAACGAGGTCGTCTTGCGCGTACGGGTCCACTCAAAGCAGCCATCTCTCGGAGCGGAATGGCGCTGGTGATATCGCTGGATATCGTTAACACATTTACTACCCTGCTCTAGGAGGTTATCCTGAAGGACCTGCGTTACCATCAGGTGCCAACTAACCTCCAGGATATGATCATGATGCGCGGACAGGTCGTTACGGGAGTATCGTACGAGTGTCCCACAGGGGTCCATACTAGGGCCGATCTTGAGAAACATCGAATGTAATACGGTTTTGCCAAGCCGACATTCTTCCCGGTAACAGTATGACGTTCGGAAGATTAAGCAGCTGAGAATCTGCGTAACTTCCTACAAAGTCCCCACAAATCCAGCCAGCAGATAGGTTAGACCTGCGTCGAGGTGCGCTCCAGAATGAAGTAATTGGGGCACATCTCAGCCGGCCAGTGATGTTTCGTAACCCCTTTAGATCGCTTGGCCATTCGTACGGAATGGATAGCTGGATGGCTAGACCGCTTTCTTCCGAACCTCGAGGGGCAGTTCGGAGGCGAAGAAAGGGTTCGCCGCCTATATCCTGGAATTGTGCAGTCCGTGGTCCTTTATGGGACGCCGCACTGGGCACGCGAGCTGATGGCCTACTGGCATAACCAGTACCGGCTGCGCCGGATTGATAGGCGGATGGCTGTCAGCATCATGCGGGCGTACCTCACTACCTTCTACGCAGCGACGACTGTCCTGATAAGACAACGTCCTATGGAATTTTTGGCGAAGGAGGCGAGGGAAATTCACTCTTACTTCTCGTTTCACTGCTGGGCCCGGAGATACCCCGCTGGCATCAGCAATCGATGTCGCTGCCGAGAGGAATCAATCCCGGAAGCGCGCTAAGACGGAGTGTTGATGTCTCCTTTCCGATTCCGTAAACGCGGGAAGCGCGCGGTTGCAGCTATCCTGCCCAGCCTCGAGACGTGGCTAGACAGGACCAGGAGAAAGCTAACCTACCATGTGACGCAACTGTTCATCTCACGTTTGAGCATGGCTGCTTTGTTGCATGGCGTAGTATACGCTCGAGTTTTACCCAACGTAAAAGTGCGAGCGCTGTGCCCTGCGAGATGAAGTAGATGCGAATTTGTCGCTGTCAGCCATTGTCTGCGTGATGTTTGCCAGCAAGAAGTCCTGGCGTGTCGTGGGTTTTTGTCTGGAAGCAGGTAATGGTGTGAAAGGAGGCCACGAGCGCGCGGTTCCGGCACGACAAAGGATGGGTCGGAGGAGCAAGAGGCATTATAGACGTCTCCTGTCGCCCTCGCCCAATTGATTTGTTTGTGTTGTGCAACTGGGTGAGAGCTCATCAGTGCGATGAGCCTATTATTGTACCAATTACTCCACTCTATTGCACGCAACTCTCCGGAGGAGGTGGCTTTGCATGGCGGTCATGCAACCGTCAAATTCGAGATGTGCTTTACCGCAGTGGTCTTAAAGCACCCCTTCTCCCATGAATAAGCGTCCCTTAGGAGCTGTAGGGCGGCAGGAGCGAGGGGCATCTTGATAGGTTGCTTGTAGTTCTAAATGTCCACTCTGAAAACTGCGCATTGCATGACCACCGTGAGGGTTTTAGCCTGGAAAAATCCGGCACTTCCCTGGCTCTTCCCCCAAAAAGTCGGAGTGCCAATGAAGATTTCTCTCATGTAAAAAAAGGCCGCGAAACTAAGGCTAAGCGAATATGGGCTTCACCGTCCCGGCGGGGTGATTGCCGCTATTCGACTCCTTCAGTGGTAGAGGCTAATCAGTTAAGCCCGGGTCGCTTCCGGCCCAGGTTGGGGAAGGGGATGGCGGCTAATACCGTCTCATAGGGTTGGGAAACTCAAACCACTGTGGATGATGCTTAGTGTGCCCGTTGCCCAAGGGTACCATCGAACACCCATGACTGCGGTCGAGTGGCGCGGGATGATCTCCATCCCCGAGACGGAATGAGTAGGTTGGAAAGAAGACCATCCCCCACTAGCATCGAGAACCGACGGGCAGTGAGATTACTGGAGATAGAGTAGATCGTGGGCCAAAGTGTTTTTGTGCGCATTTGAAAGAGTGCTTTGGTGAACTGATTTGTATTAACACTATATATACACGACGCAGTCGATATGTCTGTAAAGTTTGTAGCTACGCGCGGTATAGTAATAATATAAATTGGGTCCTACAATGAGCTGTTAGCCACGTGCTGCTGGCTAACATGTTTCACGCGATAAGCGTGGGCGGTCGTAGTGATGTACTGGAATGAACAGGATCAGAAGCTAACGACGTTCTATGAAGTCCGAATAAGTGACTCTAATAGTCTAATAGTCGAACGAAAAGAAGCGATAATGAGATGCGCAAGGAATTACATAGCGCGGCATCAACCTCCCGACGCTTGATCGATGCTATCATTTAATAAGTCAGCGCACAAGGGCATTCTTATAGAATTCCGAAGAGGCATGTTCTAATCACCTTCTCTTATACTGCTCAGTTCTATTCCAAACATCCTTATTTTTACCGACCTTTTATAGTTTTACATTTTAGTATAGCCTTTTATATTTTACATTTTCCTGCATTTATAATCTATCCTGTACAAACCATTTACAAAATTTTACACTTAATTTGAACGTATTACGCTCGCTTTTTTTATGGTACGTTACCAAAACAGTTTTAGCAAATTAATATGACCGTTAGCCGATGCGAGAAATGTATAATAACACGAGGTGTGTAATTAAATATTAATACTTGTGTTCCTTAGGTGCTACCAGCATTCATACATTGGTACGTCACCATTTTACTAGTTACTATTCCACTATTTATTAATAAAAGTACTGTGTTGCGCTAAATATTAGTTTTGAACCAACATACAAATAAATTTACAACGCTTAATACTCTTTTCTGTTTCCTTTTACCTTACACTTATTCGAGTCCTACTTAAATGCATTGTGAATGTGGCGCATTTTTCTGAATAAGTAACGATATTTTGGTGCAAAATGATCATCATATTTTTAGTGTTATCAGAAATAAAATTTTAGCAAAAATAAATATATTTCAGAATATATGGTGTACAATATAGCTTTATTTAAAATATTACTCCTAGGAACATTTTTTTTCTTTTTTCTATACTAGTTTTGTTCCCATGGTTGGAATATTTTTACCTCCAAAAAAAAAGAAATAATTGTTCATTATATACTTGTGGGACAAATGTAGTAAGACGTACGAAAATAATGCAAATCTCGAGCAAATAATAAACATCATACATTGATCGTGCTTGATAAAAGTTGATATGATGCGTGTAGTGTTAGTAATAATTCGGCAAAAAAAAAGAATTTGAATTAATGTATCGGCAAGTGTGTCCTTTATTTTTCATATTACGTTACGTTTACGTGAGGGAAGATGTCAAATTTTCTTACATTAAATGAAATTAAAATTAGTTAACATATAGCATTTTTATTGCAGTAAGCAAGTCCACTTCCTCTCTGTTATAAAATCTTGGGGATGTATTGAAACAATTATAAAGTAGGTTTTCTATCACGTTTTTTCAACAAAAATATATGTTTAAATTAGTTTATTTAATTAAAAAGATTTTAAACGACACACGCACTAAAATTTACAGCACTTTGACACTGCATAAACGACTCTTCATCATTTGGAAATGTACGACACTATTAGCTGATGCCCTGCGCATGGCTCCCTACGCACGATTCTATCTTTGACTCGCAATATTCGACTTTTCTTATTGACTTTTCATTTCTGACTATCCCCTCCGAGACTGCACACACTCCACACGCTTTGCAAACACGCTACACTCAAAGCCACAAGTATTCGCACACATAATACGTGCCATCTGACATCTATTTCACCCAAATCGTAACAAAATGTCTCAGTCTTGTTCTATAAACTTTCGCTTTCCACAGATAAGTATAGAAACAGAACATATATATGTAGAATATAAGTCTTGTGCGTATGACTGTGCATATATGTAATTGCGTGCAGTACGATCGTGTGCTCTGCGAGGAATGCATGTCTGCATATGATGCATTTGAGTGTAGCAGCTCTTGCAAGAACGCAGTGACGAAAAGACTGAAGAACAAAAGAGTCAATATGAGTGTAGCCGAGATCCAAGAGCAATATAGCTAAGCATTGTTAGCGTTTTTTAACACATTGTATGCGGCCAACGTAATTTTACGTTCTTTGTAGTCTGTCACTAGAGCGCGGGTTACGTAAAAATACGTACTTAGTTGAATACATACCAAATCTTTAAAAATCGTCCACTTTCCTGATTTCTTAAAAATGTCCTGTTTTTGTCAAAATAATCATAGAATATATATTTAACGCTTACGCTCCTATGTCGAGTGTCGCTCAACATCGTATTTTTCTCAACCGATAATTCGCAAGTTTCATACACCCGAATCTAATAAATCTCCAGCTCTCTTGTTTATTCCTTCCGAACAAAAACCTTTTCCGAACATTCCATCGATGATAGGATCTACGCTTTGCAAAAGAACTCGAATATAAATTCAAATCCGCGTTCCTGTTCGCAAAAGAAATAAAACTCTTTGGAGTGCAAAGGGTTAAGTGTAAAATAAAAAAAGTTTCGTTGAGAAGAACGAAATCGTTTTTGATTTATCGCGATTTTACTGAACGAGCCGCGAACCACCAGAACTACGGTATATATATCACATAGAAAAACCGGAGGAGATGGGCGGGATTCGAACCCGGGGTCTGCCGCGTGGCAGTCTGAGCCTCTGTCCACTACACCACCGTAGCTCTCATATTTCTTTATTAGATTTGTTTATTTCACCTGGTTCCCCTACACAAATATCGAAAATGTGAACATGAAATAAATTTTCCTATACGATCTTCCTAGTAAATAAATGTTGGGCAAAACTGTATTTAAATTTTTATTTTGAAACGTCGACTAACTTTCTCAATAACAAATTCTCACGTATATAATCTATGTAACGTACAGAAATCGTAAATTCAGTACACTAGAACCGATATAATTACTATAGGATCGGGACTCCTCCATAACATAAACAGGCTTTCGCGGTGTTAAATGGTCCATTATGAAAGTAATGCGCATGATTTTATTGTGACGCGACGATCCATCATAGCGGGGTAAAACAGATCGAGAAATATAGTGAAGGATCTACCCTTCCAATGCAACCGGCAGCAAGTTTGCTCCGAGCAGTCTGAGGGGAAAAACGTGCCTCCACGTGAAGTGTCTTTTTCAACTTTGTAACATGGCGTGATGGAGCGTTTGCTTGAACAGCGATACGCAATCAAGTTTCACATACAAAACTTGATCAAGCCGCACACAAAACTGGATTGCGTATCGCTGTTCAAGCGAATGCTCCATCATGCCGTGTTACAAAGTCGGGAAACATACATCCCTTGGAAGCACTCAGGACTGAGTCCACTCAGACTGCTCGGAGCAAACTGGCGACCGGTTGCATTGGAAGGGCAGACCCTTCACCACATTTCCCAACCCGCTTTACCCCGCTGTGGTGGATAGTCGCGTCAGAATAAAGTCATGTGCATTATAAATCCATTGTTTGATAGACAAACACTTTTTATATTCACTCTTTGAATGACTCTACACTCTCATCGACTCTAACTGACTGCCCCGCTGAACTCTCTTCTTTCTAAAAAAATCATCACGCCTATCTCTTTTTATGATTGTGAACTTCTCCGAATTATATACTCGAAGCGTTTCTATAAGGCGCTCTGTTAAAGTAAATCTATCACTCAAACAAAAGAACGGTATCACACTTTCAACATCCGGAACGGCATCACACCCCTCTCCTAATAAAGAACATTTTGTCCTAACATTGCATAAACACAATTTTCTTGATCTAGGCTCAAACGACAAGGCGCCGTCTTTCTCTTATTATAACGGGGGCATAGTTAATATATTAATATATGTATTTTTCATAGATATTAGATTATGCCAAGTCCTCGTTATGGAATGATGGAAAGACTTTACAGATTGTTATTTACGCATCAATATTCTTTTCATTAAAGAGACATATCGTTAAAATAAGTTTTACAAATAAAAGTTTGTATAAAAAATCTGGAGGTAGATTAAAATGATCTAAACGTACTTTGAAAGGAGCTGACAAAGTGCGTACTCGACTAAGATTAGTCCAGTGAATGTGGATCTTAGGAAGTACATAATATTGTTCCTTAAACAATTTTAACAATTTAAAACTACATTGTTGGTATTTTCAGGAATAGCGAACAACGGCAAGCGGGGCGAGATTAACTAATAGCAGTCGTTTAAAGCTATTCAAATAGATGACTACGATAACCTTGAACGAAAGCCCTTCCTTTTTCTTCTGTTCCTAAAAAATTGTTTCAACGATCGATGCAATCCCTATTCTCAGATGCATACCTACATGGAACTAAATGAAAAAGGAGTACAAATGTCAAAATCGCTACGAAAATGTCGACCCAGTGTTACAAAAACTACAGATATTTGAGTCCTAAAAAACCATTGCATAGACGCTTACGGATTATTAAAAGTCGATCACACATTTTGTAAATTCTACCTCGGCGAGCCAAAATAATAGCCGAGCTTCCTAAACTAATTATCTATGTCTGTATCCCTTCCGACAACGACCGATTTCTTTTTTCTTTCTTGGTTCCCCGTTTATCGGGAATAAAAATCGAATACCTTGCGAAGTCTGCTTTCGACCAAGAATTAACAGATAATTTCTCTTTCTAAATACGTATACATAGTTTAGCTTGAAATTTTGGCTGATTACAATTTTTGACAAAAATCTCGAGGCTAGCGTAATTTCAAATAGCGATATCTTATATCGCCTGACCATCGCAAGAGGCGCACTAAACTGTGATAAAATAGCATATAAAAAATATATGCTGGATGGCAATAGATTTATAATTTGATTTAAATGACTCAGCATATTTTTTCTTTTTAATCGCCATTAAAAATATTATATTGACATGGACTTTGCACTTGCAAATTACGAGGTTTTACCCTTTTTTCGAATATCACTTACTACGAGAATAATCGTTCAACGTGTCTTTTTTTTGAACTGCTCTACACACGCTACACGTTGGGAAGACTTTACACCGGCTGATGATTTTACGAGTTTCCATATCCCTCTATGGCACTTCGATGTCCATCGAAATTTCTATTGGGGAATAAAACAATATATACGCACGTTTCACACCCACATAGGATCAAGCGTTCTTTGGTACAAAAAATATTACGAAAAGAATATTCATATCATCACCAATTGGATTTAGCCATCCACGTTTTACTCCAATAGTACTTTTAACATTGTTTCCTATTGTAAGAGTTTAGAAACTGTGAAATATAGCGTTTGTATACATTAACGATAAGTAGTGAATAACCGAAAAAGATTTGGAAAATGACAAAAAACGGTCAAATTAAAAAAGCGAAAGAGAAAAATTAGTAAAAAAGTAAGAGTACAAGGGTAGAAAGATAGGGAATACGCATAGAATAGTGTGAGTGTAAAAATAGGCTAGGACTACCTTGTAATTAATACATCATACTGCAAGAATGGTCATTGCAATATTACATCCCCGCCTTGCACCTCTCCTTTCCGCCTGGTATCACATATAATTCCGGAATTCTGACAAACCACTTTTACACTGTACTGGAAAGCATTATATGCCTTTCCTTACCCAATCGCTTAAATCTATCGGTTATATACTTGAAAAGCTCTTGTAATAGGTTGTCTGCATTATTATTATGCCTGGTCAGTACAAGACTATCTCCTCCTCAATCAGCTTATATTCCCTCAGGTCGTAGTAGAGAATTGATTTCCATTTCCAATGATAATTGATTGGCTACTATCCACGGGGTAAATAAGCTAGAACCTTTAATCCTTTCCTGCTTTTTTATCGACACCTAGTCACCATGCTCTAGGGGTAAAAATTGAATCATCTTGTTAAATCTTACTGCCCTAATCTTGCTATCAGTTTTAGATGTTCGATATCATAGGCATCTGAGATAATTTTTCAGTCTTTCTACGAAATTTGGTTATGTCCTTTTGTCGTCTTCCTGTGAATGCTCCATGCTATGGGGTTCAGTAACGATCGAATAAACGAGTTGCTTTGCGCCCAGCTCGGAAAGCACTTAGAAGCAATTTGTTTTATTAAATTTAGGGTTGCTCCTGCATTCAGCAGGAAGGTTCGTATTTGCTTGTTTCTTCCCAGTCTGATTACAATGGTAAGTCTATCTTGTCCTTTTCAAGTACATGTACTTGATGTGCGGTAATTTATTTTATCGGTGCTTGCGGAAAATTTCGATTGGATGAACAATCACGTACATGTTTTGTTACATCTATCGCAAATGGGTGCTGTTTCGGTTCTTTTTGTCAACTGACGACGCTCGGTCACGGATTTCTCATACGACGCATATCATTCTGCATTAAACGGCTTTACGTTTCAACGCTGTTGCTCGTATGGAAATTACTGAGCTTTGCGCAATATTTTTAGACGCTGGCGTTGAACATCCTTGGTTAATGAATCGTATAAATTTTAAATATATACATCCACCGCATTTAATGCCTTTACCCGCTAACTAGCCCTTTTTTTTATTAACAGAAAGATCTTTAGATTAGTTTAATGATCATTCATATCGCGCGGCAATAGATTGAATAGCGTAGTATATTCCCGGACATTCTGCTTTCCCTGGTGCCAGTTGCTTGTTTTTGAATCAGAGGATGATATCTTTTTGTTAAACAATATTCAGTCTCGTGGATTTCGTATAAATCCTACAGGTCCGTTATGGCATGGTGGCCAATTCATTTCTTTGCGTCTAATCTTAAACGGTAACTTTTTATCAAAATCAGGTAAATTCGAGGGTCCAACACAAGTTGTTTTATTTCTTAAATTTCCTTTATAAAGTTCTCTACCGCTCTATTAAATCCATCAAATTCACTTATCATTTTTAATGCATGTTATGTTTTGCGAATGTACCGAACAAGTCTTCTAGACGTATCCTCGCATGATATTTCATTTGAGGCACCATCGTCTACAAATGCAGCTGGTGCTACACGTTCGGTTATAATATATATATGCGCTTGCAATGCTACATTCTAGTCTCGTAATTTTTCAGGTTTTTCCCTAAACTGTTGGTAGCTAATTTGCTGTTTCAAGCTTACTGAAACTAATATCTCGATTTCTTGCTCCTTATTGCCCTGACCATTCTTCGATATCTTGTCTGATCTCTTTACTCGTACAACAAAATCAGCACTGTCCTGTTTGCTAACTGTCTCGCCAGTTAATGACGAAATAAATAATACGTAATAAGTGACATTTACTTAGCGAAATGCGATTTTCATTGTTTCTTTTCTTCTTCTTCCATCCAATCTCCTCGAAGATATTAACAAGTCTTGCAGCGATCCTACCACTGACATCATGAAATCGCCTTCTGTTATGCTGTAGAAAGAAGCAGAGAGGATGTCAAACTCAACTCTTACTTCTTCTTTGCCACAACAATGTGCGCTTTAGAATGACGTTCAAAAACTTTTATTTGGAGGATAAACATTTTTTACATTCACTCTTTAACTGTTTCTATACTCCCATTGGCTCTAACTGCCTGCCCGGCTTGACCCCCTTCTTTTTACAAGATACTCACACATTTCCTTTATGATGATTGCCAGTTTCTCCGAGTTACATTCTCGAAGTGTTTCTTCGAAGTGCTTTATCAAAGTGAGTCTATCCCTCCAACAAAGAGAACAGTACCACACTTCCAACATCCAGACCGGCAATTCACCATAGAAGTGGAAGAGAACAATAAAATCAATTTCTTTGCTATGACACATAAGGAATCTGGACAATACCCTACCGACTAAATGGTACCACAACGGGACTTGCTCTTTTTGATTCGCTTGAGGAGCATTTTAAAATATTAAAAACTTATTTTCAAAGCCATTGTTGCGTAGCCGAAACGGTGCGAATTTTGAAAAGAAATATGGGTCGTGAAAAAGCGCCAAGCGGAACCACTGTAATGAAATTGGTGACGAAAGTGTGTGAGACAGGCTTGCTATTACATAACAGAAGTGGTCTTCGAGCTCGGACAATGCGCATATCGGAGAATATTGAGGCTGTGGCCCGTAGTGTGAGATAAAATCCATCGACCTCAACTCGACGCCGATCGCAATAATGACTATTAGTCGCACCAGCCTGAGAAGAATACTGCACAAAGACCTCGGATTATTTGCCTACAAGGTCCAGATGACTCAGAAGTTGAAAGCAAATGATCATCCGCTTCGATATCGGTTCGCTGTGTAGGCCATAGACCAGCTCAATAATGACGTTGATTTCTGTCGAATAATCACTTTTTCGGGCAAAGCGCATTTCCATCTCGGGGGCTACGTAAATAAGCAGAACTGCCGGATTTGGAGTTCGGAACAGCCACACGTAATCGTAGAGAAGCCAATGCATCCACCAAGAGGAATAGTTTGGTGAGGATTTTGGAGGGGTGCCATAATTGGCCCATTTTTCTTTGAAAATGCTGCCGGAAACGCCGTTACCGTCAATGGCGACCGTTACAGAGCCATATTGACCAACTTTTTATGGCCTCAAAACGATGCTATGAATGTGGACGACCTTTGGTTTCAACAAGATGGTGCCACATGCCATACAAGCTGACTGACAATCAATCTCTTACACACCAAATTTGACAACCGAATAATCAGCCGTGTTGGAGATGTCAATTGGCCTGCGCGGATCTGCGATTTGACGCCGTTAGAATTTTTTTCTGTGGGGTGCCGTTAAGGATCGATGTTACGCGGATAATCCAGAGACAATTCCAGCTTTAAAACGTAACATCGCGACTGTTATTAGCGAGATAGGCGGCGAAATCATCGAAAAAGTGCTTGAAAACTGGGTCCGCAGGATGACTTTCTGTGAGGCCAGCAGAGGGAGCCACATGAACGAAATTGTTTTTCATTCTTAAATCGGAGACTCCAACCTTCACAAAAAAAAATGTTTTATATATTGATGTAGACTCATTTTATAGCGTTTTTAAAAACAAACTTTTAAATGGTCCATCCTTTACATATCAGGGACGTGTCAGTTATTATTTATTGAAAAGGATTTGTTTGTTCTGTCACTAATTCTATTTTTATCATATTTAAACGTTTACATATTGTTCCGTGAATTATGTTTTTAGAGTAACTATTATTTCTCAGCCATATTCTTATGAGAGTTAGATTCGGTGCCCCGATTAGGATTCAGTGATCCGTGCAGCCCATCTATGTCGGTGAGCTGCATGGAGAATATCCCTCCTAGGAAACAGGAACGACTGGCGGACATGAGCTACTCCCATTCCGCTTTTCGGCATCGGAGCACAGAATCGATCCATAGATACGTAGTCTGTTTCGAAGTAAAAGCGGCATTCGATTTCGGTAGTGAGTTAAATTAGTATTCGGTTTTTGGTAGTGAGTTAAATCGGCACTGTTTAAGGGGTTAGGTATAGTCAGCAGCGCGAAGAAATGAGTATTTTAAGTAATCTTTTTCTTACAGTAGTTTAACTTATTTTATAAAACAATTATTACTAAGTTATTATATTATGTTTTAAGATTATTAGACAAATATCAAAAACGAAAAAATGTTATTGTAGACAACTTTGTCTACGTTCATAAATATTTTTTTTTACATTAATTTTTCGGCACCGACTGCTAAGGTCATTTTTCCTATGACCTACTGTTTAAGGTAGGTTCCGAACCACCAGAGCTACGGTATACATATCACATAAAAAAACCAGAGGTGATGGGCGGGATTCGAACTGGAGTCTGCTGCGTGGCAGTCTGAGCCCGTATCCACTACACCACCGTTACTCTCTGTTAATAAATATTATTTACATTCCCGATGCAAGATCAATTATTATCTCAATTTTATTTGTATTTATACAATTCCCGAGAAAGGTCCCTGTGAAATATGGGAATAAATACGCATATGAATTTTATTATTGATATCTCCAGTAATGGATAGATCTAGAAAACAAATTTCGTTGTAACTTTCTATTTCGGTGGTGGACTCAAGTCTATTATGAAAATGTTTTAAAAGTTTGTAATATATTAGCTACACCTTTTTTGGCATGCACGTCAACATGTTATAAACATACCTACAGCTGAAGATCGATCCAAATTTACTACAATTTAAACAAAAAGCCTTAAGCGCATCCATCACTGAAAATGGCTGGAATAGAAGATAATGGATAGCCCATTGTTTACACATTTAATTATTAACCCTTTTCGGACGGAGCCGCCCGACGAGCGAGCGTCGCTGTGGACGAGGGGTATTGGGGCGCGCAGTAAAGAAAATATTCACGCTGCGTGTTTGCGTTATAACAACTGAAGCTTTATTTAAATAAGTTTTTAATAAAATCTAACAAAATCATAAACGAACAAATTTAATTGTGTTTACATATGAGACGTTTTATATTTTTCCTTTGTATGGTAGAGTTCAAAACAATCACCTATGTGCAAGGTCGGCCTAGCCGAACAAGTACATGGTTTCTCTCCTTCTATGTTTTACCTTGCGATTCGAGCATACGACACAATCTTTACACCTTCCTGACTCATTTCGCCGAATAGTATGTAGAAGACCGTTAAGCCTTTCTGCTGTTCCAGAAGTCGAAGGAGACTTGGGATTACCATCTCGAAAATTTCCAATCAGTTGATCTGTCAAGCGACGTATAAATTGTAAATGATCTAACTTTTTTATATTATATTTCCTGTGATATTCTTGATATAATAGATAAGAATTTATTACTGAAACCTCCAAACCCCAAAAAAATAGTTTTCGCCACCATTTTTGAGACTTTCTCATGAAACAGTACGTGCCTGTGTACTGGTCTGCTTTGTCTACCCCACCCATATATTTATTATCATTTAGAACCACATCCGGCTTCACAATATCAGTTATTCCTTCTTTCCTTGACCTTTTGGTGACGGTTTTTACAGATGAGGTAGCACAGGTGCTGAGCATAGTCACAATACGCTTGTCTCTCCAAGCCAATAATATTGAATCTTTCCGTCTGTAGGCAACTATTTCATTTTTTGCAATCTTTGGATTCTTTATTTCATCTGGAATAAATTTCCTATTCGTCTGAATAGTTCCAGTTACAATAGATAACATTTCATTTCCAGTAGTGCATCTGCCAAGGGAATGCTTGTGAAGTACCGGTCGTTGAAGATATGATGTCCTACAGCGCCAGAATTGGATTGCAATAAATTGTGATATAGTTGTAAGACTATTCTTGTGCTTATCGGCAGATCTAGTCTAAGTAATTTTTCTGTAGTAAAACCGCCATAATATGGTAAAATAGTCTGTATATAGCCAATCTTGACGTCTGCAAGAACATAAATGCGGATACCCCACTTGATAGGTTCCTGTGGGTTGTACGTAATAAAAGTTAGTCGTCCTTTGAATTTGACGATGGATTTATCCACTGATAATTCTGACCCGAATACAAAATTTTCTTGACATTTACTATCAATGTAATCCAAAAAAATTATAATTTTTTGTGTCTCTTTTACCATGTTTCGCCTACCTTCAATATTTTCATTTGTGTGAAGCATCCAAAATACTTGTAAAAACCGATCTCTCCTGAATACTTCGGCAAAGTGCGGAATCCTGCACATCTTGTCTGTGGCCCAATAATCCTTCACGTTCGGAAGTGACATTGTTCCCATAAGCAATATTACCCCGAGAAATGCTCGCATTTCTTTTGGTGTGACATTAGTCCATGTATGCCATGAGACCGCTTTTTCAGATGTTTTCCCTGTATCGTATGATTTGCATACTGATTAGTCTCCTCAACTATTTTCCTGATCAACTCATCGGTAAAGAACGAGTTGAAGAAAACTAACGGTTCTTTATAAGTTGAATTTAGTTGTGAACAAGGGGTTCGTGATACAGATCTAAATTGTATCTTCTGTAGAATGATATCGTGATTTGTAACATTCGTCCATTCGTTATCACTACGGCTATCATTTTCCTGAATATTCATGTCTTTATCACAGCTACTATAACTGCCCACATTGAAACGCTTGCGTGCATTGCTGGTTGCAAGGATTTCACTTCCATTGGGTGTGCTGTCAGATCCAAACTGGAACTCATGATTACTGTCACTATTAAACGTATTGTTTCGCCGGGTGCCCGTGGTCGGAGGGCCCGTTCCTGCTGCCTCCCCGACGACCAGACAAAGGAAGGTTGTTTATAATAAGAGAGTTGGATAAGACTTCGAGAAGCGAACACGCGTTCTTAGGACTCTGCCAATTTCTGTACAATTATTATAGTTATTAAATAGTATTTAACAACATGAAACGTGGTGGTTCCTGCGTCCGTACCCCGAGTCACAACATTGGTGTCAGAAGTGGGATAGAGCCTACTTCTGCGGCTGGGGGAGAATTAGGAGAAGGCGCCGAAGAACGCCCGTCGTTGGAGACTTTATTCGCCGGACTACAGGCATCCCTGGTAGAGCAGCTGGCGGAGAACGAGCGACTCTTAGACGCGCGTTGGGAGCGTGAGCCAGTGCTGGAGTCGGAAAGGAGGCAAGCCGAGGAAGCTGCTTCAGAAGCCCGTCGAGCTGTGGGGGAGGCCAGGCTGGATGCGGTAGAACGGAGTCTCCAGGTGATAACCAACCTGTTACGCGTAAATGGAAATAGGGAAATTCGGGGGACGACGCTGTGGGTGCGCCCGACGTTCCCGAGCGTCCGCGCTCCGAAATACCGATATTAGGATCTAGTATAGCTCGTCAGCGGGACGAGACGGATTCCTCCGCCTCAAATAGGCTAAGGTGTGCTTTAAAACCCGCTCTTTTTAACGGAGAAATTTCGTGGGAAGCCTACAGAGTCCAATTTGAAACCAATTGCGATCTTAATCACTGGGAAGGGGCGAGGCGCGCAGCCGCGCTCGTGGCTTCTCTCGACGGCCCTGCGGGTATCGTGCTTGTAACGCTTTCCGCGGAGGAGAGAGCGGATTACGACAGGCTGGCGTCGGCTGTAGAGTTCCGCTACGGACTCAAAAATTTTGCAAATTTAAATTATATCCGTTTCCAAAATTATCAGCAACAATCGGGTCAAACGATCCTCGAGTTGGCCTCAGAAATAGAAAAACTAGCCCAGGCTGCATTCAGTGACTGCCCTGTAGAGACGCGGCAGAAACTCGCTACATCACAGTTTATTTCCGCGCTAAGAAACGAACAATTAAGGCGTGTCTTACATTTAGGCGGCTATTGGACTTTTAGAACGGCTGTACTAAGGGCCTTAGAGGTGGAGGCGGTGGAATCTTTGGCAACCGAGCCCAATGTACATACTTCGCAGTTCCCTCGGAAGGCGCGCTCCGATCCGCGAGACAGGCCAGTTAAGAGGGATTATTTTGGAAAATTTAGGGAAGAGTGCGACACGCATCCGTTAACGTGTTGGACGTGCCATAAAGAAGGGCATTTTGAACGAAATTGTCCAAAAAGGGCAAAAACTACGACTCATTGCAAGATCTGGCAAGACCAGAAGGGAAACGGGAGAAAGCCGACGTAGAGGGGGAAACGTCGGCTTCTTGCTCGTTTGTCCCCGCTGCACAAAGGATTCTAGGGAAGAACTGCCTTAGCGTCGAGGGATTTGTAGCGGGATACCCTCGGAAAATATTGATACATACAGGTTCAACGGTAAACCTTGTTAAGGGGGATAAGCAGAATATAGGCGCGGTGGATGCGGATGAGGCTAGGCTGTTTACGATTTCGGGAGAGAAACTTCCGGTTCTTGGAAAACGACGCCTTATAGTAGAGCTAGAAAATCTTCGGTCGGAAGAGGACTTTCTGTTGGTATCTATTTTGTAGGAGTGCATTTTAGGTACCGATTTCCTCTGGAAACATTCCTGCGGTTTAGACTTCATTGCAGGGAAGCTACGGATAAAGAACCAGGAAGGACTTAACTTCGTTGGGACCATCGAGTTGAAAAATGCTGTGACTCTCGTGAAGGAACACGAGAAGCCCTTCCTAGTGCATCTTCAGGATCTTTTTCAAAGGAGTAGTCAAACTTTGTCCGGGGATCAACAACGGGAATTTCGCAAATTATTACTAGAGTTTCAGCATCTTTTCGCTAAAAGTCCCGAACAGGTGAGGAAATGCGATGTGCAGAAACATCACAACAATACTGGAGATTGCGCACCAATCAAACAGCCGTTTCGACGAATACCTCTACATCGACGGGAGGAAGTGACAGAACTTATTGAGAAGATGAAGAAACAAGGTGTCGTCATTAAGGCATCGAGAAGCCCGTGGTCATCCTCCATCGTGCTGGTAAAGAAAAAGGATGGTAGCATGCGATTCTGCGTAGACTATCGACAACTGAATGAAGTAACGAAGAAGGATTCGTATCCCTTACCTAGGATCGAATATACATTAGATGTGTTGCGGCGCAACAATAGGCAGAGTCAAGCGAGGAACCCAGAGGTTTATCATCGTGTTTTTCAAGGGTCGAACGGTACCGAAGTGACCGCTCTATTCTTTACACATTGGGCCTCTGCTTAGCTTCAGAGGTACTTAGGCAATAAAACATCTGGTGTTCCTCCAAATTAGACGCGACTCTCGCCTATCTACAGCACACGTGTCCTCCTATTGTTTTGAATCACGTTTGACTTTCGAAAACGGTCAACGAAGGATAATCTGGCAACCGGCAGGGCTGCGTTTTGTCCTAAAATGCAGCCGACCAATCATTCTAAAGAGGCCGTACAGATACCTTCGAAAACCAATAGGAGGCGCGTAATAACGAACGAAATCTCTAAAACTCCGCCCGAGGAGACCCCGCTGAACCCTCTTGAACATCAAAGCGTCTCAAAGGCACCAGTCTAAAGTCAGCAACGCTCCGAGATACACACTCAGCAAAATAACTCTAATATAACGCTAACCGAGCAACGTAGCGAGACGACTAGCTCGTTGACTCACACATATCACGACCATCGCGTATTTACAACACGCGGTGAACTCAACATTCTCGAACATCTCGATCCGTGAAACAAGGTGTAGCAAACCCAGTTGTTATACCGAAAGAAGCCAGATTCCATTGACACCCCAATTAGTGGTTCGCGCGATTAATTTCGTAGCGAAGGGCGTACGTGTTCCCTAGGCGTGAGCGACAGTCACGATAGTCTAGGCCAGTAGCACGGCGCCAAGTTTCGTACTTGAGCTTCGTACGTCGGGCCTCCATCTTCCCGAAGCGATATCTCGATTCGAAAAGCAGTTCGGATATCCGCGAGGAGAACCGCGACGTCTGCGACCCTCGAAGTACGAACGTCCACAAAAAGCACGAACAAGATGCTTTAGCCGGAGTATCTTGGTTCTCCACGTTGGATCTACAGAACGGATATTGGCAGGTAACTCTTGCCGAAAAAGATAAAGAATAAACTGCTTTTTCAGTCAGGAGTGGACTCTGGCAGTTTAAAGTCATGCCATTCGGTCTTTGCAACGCCCCTGCCACATTTGAGCGCCTGATGGAGTCGATACTTGCGGGGATCAATTGGAAAACCTGCCTGGTCTACTCCGATGACATAATTATTTACGCCAAGAGTTTCGAGGAAGAGATACAGAATTTGCGAGAAGTGTTTTCCCGTCTGCACCAGGCGAATTTACTGCTCAGTCCCAAGGAATGCAATTTTTTCAGTCCAGAAATAAAGTATTTAGGACACACAGTCTCTGAAGCCGGAATAAAGACTGACCCGCAAAAGGTGGCTGCCGTGAAAGATTGGCCAACGCCAAAAACCAGGAAAGAGGTAAAGAGTTTTCTTGGTTTGAGTACCTATTGCAGGAAATTTGTGAAGGATTTTTCCTTATTGGCCAAGCCACTTTATCGGCTAACGGAGGACAAGGTCGCCTTTCTTTGGACGGAAGATTGTCAACGAGCTTTTGACGAACTGAAAAGGCATCTTATCGAGGCACCCATATTAAGTTACCTCGTCCCAGATGCAGATTTTATATTAGATACAGACGCCTCGAACGTAGCCATTGGAGCCGTTCTGTCACAGGTTCAGGAGGGACAGGAGAGAGTCGTAGCATAGTAATAGCTGAGCGCAATTACTGCGTAACAAGGAAAGAACTTTTGGCTATAGTGAAATCGGTGGAATATTTTCATCATTATTTATACGGCAGGAAATTTAATATTCAAACTGACTATGCCACTTTGAGCTGGCTTCTTTCTTTTAGAACCCGGAAGGACAAATCGCTCGGTGGATAGAGCGTCTACAGGGATACGAGTTTGAAATAAATCATCGAGTAGGCCGAAATCATGGCAATGCGGTCAAGGAGACCTTGCAAAGAAGATAGCTTGCAAATGCTGCCACCGTGTAGAGGAGAAGGAGAGAAGCTGCGAGCAACCAGTAGCCCGCATTTTGTGTGAAACAGCGGACCTTCGTGACTGGAAGTGGGCTCAACAGGAGGATGAAGATATTCGTCTGCTCTACTTGAGGAAAACCGGCGGGATTAGACCCGATTGATCGGAAGTATCCGCGTCTTCCGCTATTACGAAATACTTGTGGAAACTATGGGATTCGTTGGAAAAAAGAGACGGGTTACTTTACCGTTGTTGGAAGTCCCCTGATGGGCAGGAGGTAAGCTGGTTATTGGTTGTCCGAAAGATTAAGGTGGAGAAGGTGTTGGCGAGCGCCCACGATGCGCCTTCTGGAGGACATTTTGGAGTTCGAAAAACACTTGCCAAAGTACGTCAAAGATTTTTTTGGATTGGTCACCAAACGGACGCGGATGACTGGTATCGTTGCTGCGCGCAATGTTCGGCGAGGAAGGGCCCTAAAGAGAGAGGAAAAGGTACCCTGCAGGAATACAACGTAGGCGTACCCTTCGAGAGGATAGCCCTGGACGTTGTGGGCCCCTTGCCGAAGTCTCATGCGGGGAACCGTTATGCGCTGGTCGTGGTGGATTACTTCCCTAAGTGGCCGGAGGTAATCCCGATGCCGGACCAGAAAACCGCAACGATAGCCAGGGCTCTGGTATGAAAAGTCGTCAGCAGACATGGCGTTCCGTTGGAGCTGCATTCCGATCAGGATAGGAGTTCTGAATCCTATATCTGCAAGGAATTGGTAAGAATTCTAGGGATCAGGAAAACTACAACAACTCCATTACACCCTCAGTTCGATGGGCTTGTGGAACGAATGATCAGGACGCTGTTAGAATATCTTACTCAGTTTGTGGCCGCCAATCGGAAAGACTGGGATGAATGGATTCCAATATTCCTCCTGGCGTACCGGTCGTCACAACACGAGGTAACACGGCATGCACCGGCCATGGTTATGATGGGACGTGACCTCCGCTTACCTTTCGATTTAATACGCGGTAAAGATCCGGAGTCTTTGCCAGAGACGGAGTACGTCGAGAGAACGAGAAGCAAATTTGACCAAATACATAAGTTGGTCCGAGAAAGTGTTGGAGTGGAAGTTTGGCCACGTGGTCGAAATAATATAAGGTCACCGTTATGAAAACAACAATAAAGTTTATTAGAAGATTTAACAGAGAAAATTCACAGAACAGCTTATTTTTACACGCACCGTCTCTCGAGCGCGTCTCTCGAAATTTCTATATCATACAACCGTGTTTTGCTTTTTCAGCGACGTATCAATATTCGTCGTGAACCCAACACCAACGAAATTATTCTTTTCCAACAGAAAGAATAAAACTTTGCAGTGACCGGACGAAGTCGTGGTTTCGCTGCACGAGCGGGGAAGTCGAGCTCCGTCAAGGTAAAACCTTGGATGGCCGATGGGCGGCACCGAAAGGGTAAGACCGCGAAAGGTAAGTACGCGGGCTAAACCTCGCGGCGAGTGAGCCAGTTATTGCGGGAAGGCGACGTTAGATTTTAAGAGAATTTTGGGCGCTGTTTCTGCCGAGTTGCTTCCCTTCCAGGGTTAGGCGTATTCTTTTGACAAAGCAAGGGCAAGCGGCAAACGGCGAGGTAACTAAGAACGTGCTTCACGTCGAGCTGTGTAGGCACTCAAATGAACGGGTCTATCATCGCGTGGAGCAGAGGCGACTTTGGGGCTGCTCGATGGAGATGCGGCGCGCAGCGCTTGGCAGGTGCCAGACGGAAGACGCTCAGATGACGACGATTTCAGCGGGATGGAGTCGTCGCTGGACCGGAGGGAGCTGTCGTTGATTGTAACCGGAATCCCTTCATCCGGAGGAGGTACCAGCGCCTTGCTCGGGGTTTTCTGGGTGGTTTTCCCTCGAGCGAGAAAGCAAATGCCGAGGCGTAGCCGTCAGAAGGGCCACATGAAGGGGGGCTCCAACCTTGCCCCTTCCCCTTGCCGGCGGAGGTACCCGAAGAAAAGAAGACGCTCCGCACCCCTCCCGTGAACAACGCTGCATTCGGGACGAACGCTTTCCGGTAGGGGGAGTAATGTTGCGCCGGGTGCCCGTGGTCGGAGGGCCCGTTCCTGCTGCCTCCTCGACGACCAGACAAAGGAAGGTTGTTTATAATAAGAGAGTTGGATAAGACTTCAAGAAGCGAACACGGGTTCTTAGGACTCTGCCAATTTCTGTACAATTATTATAGTTACTAAATAGTATTTAACAACATGAAACGTGGTGGTTCCTACGCCCGCACCCCGAATCGCAACAGTATTATCTCTAGATCTTTTAACCATCGTGTGAAGGATGTTATAAAATATAAAATATGCGGAAAACTTTGCTGGTTTCTCTGGTAGTGACACTGAAATACTGACTAGACAAACTGAAATTTGTTCTGACCCTACCATGGTTTTGCATCGTAAGTTTGCATTGTACGGAAGATAAGACTTCATCGTTCAAAAGCCTAATTTCATTCAGAGACAACCTGGTATCTTAGGCTAGTATAACCATGCGTATCTTATCGAAAACAACGACAGACGTACGCCAGCCGCAGCGTGAGAGTTGGGCGAATACATCCGACACTCGTCCGCAACGGTAAAAGGACTTCGGCGGAAGTATCCGCCATTCGTCCGGAAAGGGTTAAATTGAAAAGGAATTTATGAAAACATCTCTGTAGATCGTGATGTTCTGTTTAGTATATGTTTTCTCCTAACATGCGGGAAGCTATTTTTTAATTCTAATGAATGGATTACTAAGCAGAAATTATTCTGACGTTTCGTACTTGATATAAAAAAATTGTTCAGCGCATCGATACCAAGATAAGATCTGTGAAAAAATAGATGCCCATGTCTTTAGACTTCATCTATAATCTGCTGTCGTTTGATGCATTCTTAACGTGCTTTTGTCTCATTATATTTGCATTACATTCATTACCTTACCCTTATTGTTGTGTCATATAAATTTCTTCGTAGAATTTCATTAATTTGTATGTATTTTATTATATACTACCTTTACCCAGCCACACATTGTTCTGGCTGAATTTGGTTAAATGGAAAAAAGGAAAAGGGAACGAAAGGAGAAAGCGCATGTTCCTAAAATGTTTATTTTTAGAAAATTTTCGCAATGCTTGAGGGTATACAATATTTTTTGTTGTTCCATTGTCTGTGTAGATATAGAGATTATCTGGTTTACTAATCCTAGAACTCCAGTAGTCCACTTTCTAGAAGTATTGCTAAGTGATCCTCAGCTAGACTTGGTTCATGTATGGGAAATGAAAGAATTCGCGATACAGCTCCATTGCTGTTTATGTATCGTGCAGTCTGATACAACAAAGACTGTCATGTCGCTGCATATAATCACGTAATTACAAATGTATTTGATCGATTTAACGGAGTTACAGTATTCCACGGATGATGTTGCACTTTGATTGCTTTTGATAGCAATGGTGAATATGGAACAACCCACCGGCTAACTACTTGCAGATTACCGTTTTGCATATATATGTTTGCCAATTTACCGCCATCATCTGCTGATCTTCTTTTGTATAAAAGATATACATTGTTGATATCTTGTAACTATATCGAATGCTCCAGGATATCACTTAAAGCACTTTCCATTTATCATGCATTGTGAATTTGGATTCTGCATACGGCAAGGACCATGTATCATATTTTTCGTCACAACTTCATGCAAATCCTTTTCGACGTTGCTATCAGGTATTTCGGCGGATATTACATCGTTGATTTCGTTTGAAGTGATTTTGTTATAGAGCCAGATTAATATAATATGTGCTTGTGGCAATCTTCCCCTTTGCCATTCCACTCAGTACATTCAGTAGTGCACCGACCCAAACATTCCATGTTTTACCATGAAATCTGTTAGCAATTTCAGCTTCTTCCTGAAAACACGTGCTGTGATGTCATGCCTATCCACCTGCGATTACCCAGAAAGTAAGAGCTGTTGTACATCGTTTCAAGCTGGATTTCATACGAATGTAATAAGTAGGTGTGGATGCCCATAGCGTTGAACATACGCAATTGCATATTAAATATACTCCTGCATATGACGTGGACTGCTTGTGGATGAAGATGGCAAAATCGTTAGTCTTCCAGCGTTAGTTGTATTACCATCTTTTGAACTGCATCTCGCAAATGAAGGTATTCTTCAGTGCGAAGTTTAGCCTAACGGATTAAATATCAAACATTCTGTTTCGATTTTTCCATATATATCTACAATGATGAAACAATTCAGAATATTTCAAAAAGTTATGGCCTTCAATCTCTCGAATTATTAATCAATATGGCTAATAGTTAATTGTGCTGCATTTCTTATTTGTTTCTTCACCGCTGACTGGATTTATAATTTTAAAAATCCCCAAAAAATGATTGGATATTGCAGTGAGTCTCTGCAACTTTTATCAATTCGCCGTTTCTGCGATGGAAAACAATATCTCTCGAATTGATGAATCTCTCTGGAATTGATCTCAAACTATAATAATTTTCACTTCGTCTATAGTTGGAACCTTGAATCTTCCCACATGTTCTCGAACAGCCGTTTTGTCAGCGTGAATAACAATCTAGTGTGTATCAGATGAGAGTACGTCAATTGCTGTATTGAGCATACGCGCCAAATTATTTTTTTTCGTAAAGACGCTCTGCAGATAACGATGGATCGTTTCATGCCGGTAAATATTCGGCAGCATGCATTCAATCGATTATTGTCATCATTGATAAAATACATTTGTGGGAATTTATGTTGACCATCGAAAGGAGGGAGCTGGTTTTATGATAAATTTGTCGTTTCAGTTTGATAGTACGCACCAATTGAGCTGTTACGATTTTTACGGTGAACGACGTTATTGGTAGCATGAGCTGCGTTTCCTGATGTTAGAAAAGAAATGCTTCGATTAGGCTGCATAACCGGCAAGCAAAATTTTTAATGGCTCTGGCGATATGCCAAGGTGTGGTAGTTTAAATTTTCCGGCGGCGCAACATATTTGTTTCGTTTCTCCATTAAATTTCAGAGCCTTACAATAAGAAGACACTTCAGTCATAGGTGCAATGAGAATATGCGAACTCGAATTCATAAAAAGCTTGTTTTTACTTGTCACAGATATGATAAGTATATGAAAACACGTCTCTATTCGAATGCAACGTTGTATCAAAATTTCACAGCAATTGGTGAAGAACATTCGGTGATTTACAATCATGATTAAACGAACATTTACATTTTTATTTATTTAAATATATATCATACTTGTAGTCATATTTTTCAATAAATTATTGGAATGGACTACAGACATGCTGGTGGAAATCTATATGTTGTGCTTTTTCGCGGTATTCCTGTTTAACCGATGATAACTTAATAAAGAAATGCATAAAAGATTTTGGTTCTAAACTCAGGCAAGCCAACTTCGAATACGCATTCTCCAAATATAGTTAATCGTTGTCTTTTTTGCTGGATATCATCTTCGCCGAACACGAATTTATGTAAAGTCACAATTTGATTTATTGATGCCCTATAGATTCTCGCCTATAATGTCAGAACAACGTATAAATTGACTAGAATGCAACTTGTAAATTTAATGCAAATTTTATTGAAACAGAAAAAGGAGTTTCACCTGGTTTATATTGTCATATATTATATCGTATAAATAAAAATAAAAATTGGAGCTACTGGGACCTGGTAGCAGAAATCCTACCAAAACGCTGCGTTTTTTATTTATGTTTTTCAATGGGTGTCTAGGGACAAGAATACTATAAGATGTGTATACATGATGCCAAGCTTTTGTGTGTTAAGGACAAACATAACAACCTAAACAACAACAAACATAATCTAAAGTTGGTCTTTACTCAAACCGATTTATACGCTAATGTATTATCTCAATAAATGTCAAACCTGGAGCAGAATAATCGTTGACCAGAGTCCAGTAGATAGCGGGTAATATCAGCCTCGTTTTCCGGTATAGGATAATACTTTAAACTGTCGGCCCATAAGGTAACGTCTTTGGCTGAATATGTGGCTGAAGACTCTTGCAAACATTCCATTGATCGAATTGCTTCTGATATTGCCGGCATCATCTTAGTGATCCACGATTCTATGAGGTCCTTTTTCCCCTTTAAGGAAATCCTTAAGCGAAGCTCCATTATAAGCATCATGTTTTCTAAACTTGGATACCTTAAAGGAAATATCACTATTGTAACAAGTGAAATATATAAAAATAAAATAATAAAAATCATTACTAATAACAATAATAATAATGCAACGTAAGATTATGGCTACAAGAGCAATAAGAGAAATACACTAAGAATTTTGTATCATAGTATAAATATATTTCTACTATGGCGTCTTAAATTCAACCTTACGTTTTGACATTTCAAACTAGACTCTTCGTCTGTTCAAATTTAGCTTTCTGCAGTGCCCTAGACAGTCATCCACGCGCGCGCACACACATTCATACGTTCCAGGGCCTAAACTTGAAATTTCTACGCGCCTTGTATATATTTTCTTATGACGGACTACGCGGTCGTTGGCCTGTATGGTCATGTTACTAGACGCCTTCGATCCTACAGTGCTATGCTACAGGAGTCCGTCCTCGGTCCCCTGCTGTGGAACATTGTGTACGACGCGTTCCTGCCCCGGCTGATCCTCCCCCACTGAAACCATCTGGTATGTTACGCAGATGGCACATTCGTAATCGCCAACGGTAACGGTTGACAAGAAGCAAGATCTATGGCATCGTGTATTTCATTCAGAGGCTTGGGCTGAATGTGTCTCGCCAAAAAACCGAAGCCTTTTTCCATGATAGCTTGGCGGGGAGACCACCCGAGATAACTCTGTATGTTTGCGATACTCCTGTCTGGATCGGGTTTTACATGAAATACTTGGGGCTCATCCTAGACGGAAACTAGGATTTCACAGAGCTCTTTGCTTGCTTTATCCTCCGATTGGAGGTCTTACGTACACCGGCCCTACGCTTGTGGAAAAGGGAAATCAAGAAACAAACCAAAGCAAAATCTAACATCTGCATCCCAGTTGCCCAAACGTTAGGTTTGCGATAGTAAAAGGAAAAAACTCAAGGATTTTTGGAAACCCTAATAAATAGAAAGTTAGGGGAACCAAGCGCCCAAATGTCTAGACCGAAAAAATTGCATCCGATAGCAGAAGGCATCTATTCATTGTCGACGCCTAGGACGCTAGGACCCTCAGATAAACAAAAACCTAACGCACATACCATAGACGCACGTGCAAAATCTCGTCATACCATTGCAATTTTTACGCTAAGGAAGGGTAGAATTTGGACAACATATATATCGGTGCTTTTGGGCACGGTGAGGACTACTATTCGAGTTTTCATTACGGTCAGGCGCGACAATAACGCTCACGACAGTCTCGATCGCCCTGCGCTTAAGTTTTAACCAGTAAGATTCGATCATTCCTCTAAATATTCTTAACCGAGTTTTTCTCCATTCAGTAATAGACATCACGATATATGTAAACTACCTGAGATGCATTAATTTTGCGTATCGATAATTTGGGAATATCGTAGGGACTCCCAAGCTTAAGATTCTCGTGAACGTTCTGAGGCTCATTAAATGTGCGTATCGGTGTTCTGAAGAATCCGAGGGATTAAGAATTTTATGACATCCTGAGCAATCTGACGCGCATTCATTTTGTGTTCGAAATCTCCGGACTGTCTGAAATTCCCAACCCGCATCTTCGGTTTTTTTTATCGGGGCCTAGACGAAGAATCCAAGACGCAATCATTTGCCTATTGGAAAATCGTCAAGGACCATGATTCGTCCCGATCTAAATCGTTTTTGGAAAACGTGATGCGCATTCATTTTGCGTATCGGCGAATCCCAAGCGATCGATCGATTTAATGTGTAAACTGTGTAAACGTAAAGTTCGCGGTAGACAGGAACTCGAATTTAAGCCTTTCAACTTGAATTTGAGAAACTAATAAAAGTCTTTATTGCGAAAGAAGACTTCGTTGATGTCCTTCTTCAACCTCCAAAATTCGCCCAAAATCATTAGTTAATACGCCTCATCCCAGTGAGTGTCGCGTATACACGCTTGACCCGAAACCATAAATTTCTTAATCTTAAAACTATACTAAAAATCGATCAAAACGACACATTGTGACATAAATTTGGTGACAGCGGTAGGATAGTCCGTGACATCCGCATATTTTTCCTGTCTCATATGGTGTTAAATTTTATGTACTTCCTGCATCAAATTTGATAACATCCATATTTTAAGGACGGTCGCCAGTTGCCCTTAGGATTTTTGCTGTGTACAATTCTTGCAACGATCTCGTATCGCGATTGTTCTTATACTATTCGATACTTACCGGTTACATTTACAATAACTGAATCATTTTGCTGTATAATATAAGTTTTTGGAAAGCATTTTAAACTAAACTCGTAAGAGTTCGTTTGCGGATAACCTGATATTGACTTTTTTAAATTATGTGTTGACTTTTACGGTGTCCCGACAGTAATAAGAACAGCCATATTCATGCACACATAGGCGGGAGGGGTGGCTCTGCGTCATACCTTACCAAGGCCGCTACCGTACCGCGATACCTATCTTCCCATAGCCAATCACACCCTCCCTATTTTACCGACTACCCCCTCTCTCCCGATGATACACTTCCTATTGAACCGCTTTCAATACGACCATCGATCACCTGCCGATCCTCTTGATCCCGTACACCCCACCCACGATCTATCTCTTCCGTTTGTGTTAGGAGTTAGAATCTGCTGATCACCGTCGTCGTTATCGTGTCGTCATCGTTATGGATTAAAGTCCATTTCCCGAATTGGAGTAAATATCGAACCCGTTGTGCGTGCGGCACTAATAAATGTATGTATAGTATACATGCGTGTGTTCGATGTTTGGCCCGGCCGTCTTTTATCTTGATCCGTATGACGGTTCACCATCTTAAATTATTCGAATTTTTCTCAGTGATTTGCGATTAATCAATTTTCATGCTTTGTTGAAAAAAAAACGAGGTAAAGAAAATCGCGCTGTCACACTCATTGTTATCGTTGAGAAAATACGGCGTGGGTCACCGGTGGCCCACGCTTGATTACGCCATCGGACGATGCGAGTTGGCAGTGGCCCGCGCTCGACTCTCGTATCGAACCCTGTGGATTACCGGCGGCTCGTGCTTGATTCTCGCATCTGAATGTTTCATTGGACGGTGAAAAAAACCTTCTAGAAAAAATTGCCATATGGTTAAAAATGTAAACAATGGAAATTTAACGTATATTAAATAAAAAAATCGAGTTAACTTTGTTTCATCTGAATATTATAAATAAAACTAAACGTAGTATTATAAACATAACTAACAAGAATTTAATTGTAAATACATAATAATCAATATTATAAACCTAATTCATTGTTTATGATTTCTATGCAATGTATTAAAACACTTTAAACGGAGAGTTCGTTGACGCTCGGAACGATTACAATGCATCATTACTTTCTTAGTTTTCCTCGTGACATACTATCTACCTTTCTTTATGATAAACATTTGTAACATTCATTACATCTTTGTCTTGTTTATCTTGCTGACCCCGTGTAGGAATAAATAAAATGTGAACTTTTTTTTGACTGCATTTGTTTTCCAATTTCCATTTCTCTACTGCTTATGCTTACGTATGTTACGTTATGTATTAGAATTGTCGTCCTACACTTTGGCGGTTATTAGAGATTTTTCCATATTTTTCTGCGCAACGAATGTGTTATTCTTGTGCCAGGTAGCCGTTACGGCTGAAAGACCTGCCATACCATGTTATTTATTAGGTGCGCAACTATGTTCCCGCTGTTTGCGAATAGATGGCTGCAGCAGTAAGTGCTGGTCGATTTTGACCTAGTACAATATCTTTAACCAAGCTTAGACACATGATAAAAAACCGTCCTAACCCATTAGTGATATACTTTTGGATGTGTGAAAATGTCTGATTTTGTGCCAAATAATCGTCAGTTGCGGGAAGCGTTTATTTTCTTTTTTTATTCGAATAAAACGGCTACTGAAGCGTATCAAGAGCTTCAAAAGGTTTACGGAGATGCTGCTCTAAGGAAACAATATGCCGTCATTGGTTCCGTCGCTTCAAAGACGGTGATTTTAACGTTGACGGGCGTCCGCGTGAAGGAAGACCAAAAACCTTCGAAGACGCTGAATTAGAGGCATTGCTCGTTGAGGATTCGTGACAAAAGCAAGAAGAGCTTGCTTCAGTATTAGGAGTTAATCGCCAAGCCATTGCCAAGCGATTGCATGCGTTGAAAATTATTCAAAAACGAGGAACTTGAGTTCCTTAGGATTTGAAGACAACAAGAGACATTGAGCGCCGTTTTTTCGACTGTGAACAACTGCTCCAGCGGCAAAAAAGGAAGGGTTTTTTTCATTGTATCATGACGGGTGATAAGAAATGAATTCATTACAGCAACCCAAAAAAAAGAAAGTCATGGGGACTGCCCGGTCATGCGCCTACGTTATCAGCTCGGCCGAATATTCACGCTACGAAGGTTATGCTGTGTATTTGGTAGGACAAGGTCGGTGTTATTTATTATGAGCTATTGAAATCGAGCGAAACCATCACCGGGGAACAGTATCGCCTTCAATTGATGCGATTGAGCCGAGCACTGCGAAAAACGGCCATCGTATGAGGAGAGGCATGAAAAAGTGATTCTACAGCATGGCAACGCTTGGCCTTACGTTGCCAAACCCGTTGGCATATGAAAGAATTCCATATTACTTTCTGATACTGTACGAATTTACACCGATGCGGTACGAATTTCAAACTGATAAAATACAATTCCAAACCGATGCGGTACACATTACAAACAGATGCAGTATGAATCCAAACTTACGTGGTACAGATTTCAAAGTAATGCAGTACAAATTCAAACTAATGTGGTACAAATTTCAAATCGATGCAATACAAATTCACTGTTTGCTAACGAATAATTACGGAGAGAAAGATAAAAATGTGAAGGTGGAAATTGAGCATAAGAATGCTTTTCTATCTGATGCAGAAACCATCGGGCAGTTTAACTAATTTTCATAAATGTACCGGAGGTGGATAGTGGAGAAGGTACGAATATAGATGTACAGAATCAGAGAAAGGAATATAACGGTGGAGGCAAAACAGTTTGAAAAAGAGAGTATCGAGTTATTTGGCGGAAAGAAAGAGTAAATAATAAACGTGACGACACTTACACTGAGATGTAAGGTACGGAAAGGTTGGTGGGAGCGGGGTAGTAGGTGGTGCAGGGTGTATGATGCAATTGAGGGATGTACGGTGGACACTAAGTTGATAATCTTACATTTCCTACTTAAAAAAAAAAATGCGATAAAATAATTTATTATTTTACGAATATCTAGGACGTGGACTTAATAAAAATAGGTATTACAATTAGGATAGTGCCACGGATTTACTAGGTGAGCTTGACGAGGCAGCGAAAATCCTAAGGGACACAATTTCTTTGCTTAATATAAGCAGACATAGAGTAATTAACAATGAAACAAGGGTCGCAGATACGAAAAACGGCATAGCTCAACGATACACGACTTTTTTATACCTCGGCCGATTCGTTCGTTGTTATCGGCTAGGGGTTCAGAGCCGTTTTTAATGTATGCTGAAAATTTTAAATGAATTTACAATTCGCGAATATATTCGCACTTTCGTATAGAGGTAAGGACGAGGGCAAGTCTCTAAGGTTCTAGAGGACACGGGTCGCTCTCTGGTTACGTGACATTCTTCTTTTTTTCACTCGAAGTTTCTGTTATGTTCGTTTGTATCGCCTTTTTCGCACATTGTCTTATACTCTCTCGCTGAGCACTTTAACACTAATTATTGCCTTTTCAACAATTCCGTACCGCCGCTCTCTGGACCTCTCTCCCCGATATCCCAGAGGGTCGCCCCTAAGTGAATTTAGAAATTTCTTCGGCGTGTGATCGGCTATTCGATCGCTCCTTTTCTTCGATACGACACCGGTAACTGGGACGGTGACACGATGAAGGAGGGGGGGGGGCTGGGTCAAGAGTAAATATAATAAAACGCATCTAAAGGACAAATAGGCAAAGTGGAAAGGAAGAGTGGTGAATAAGGGTACTGTTGGACGGTGGGGAAGGATGGGCGTACGAAGCACAGAGACTGGTGGGCAATGGGAGAGAGACGCTGAGTAACGACAAATTCGGAACGTGGAGAGACAAGATCGCGGAGAATAATGACAGTATGGAAAGTGCTATGGGATGGCTGTAGAAGAAAGGGGTGAGGGAAAAGGAGAGGAAGAGGGAGAAGGGAGAAGAGGAAACTACAAAAGAGTGAGAAAATATAGTTTAAGGGACATGCGCGACTGGGAAATATGAGGGTAATAGAAAGGGATGTAGGGATACGAGGAAAGAGTGATAAACGTGTGTGAAGAAGTAGAAAAGAAGAATTGGGCCATTAACGTACCGCGATTGGGCGGTGGCCGACTTATGCAGAAGGCGGGGGTGGGTGAAGGGGATTGAAATTGTTAGAGAAACAGGACCCTCCTATACTTTGTAAGACTGAGGAACTAAACTTACATAAATGCTATTATGAGGGCTCTGGGACACCTAAATCCTTCATGGGTGCAAGCGAAATTATGTAGAATATGACTGCGCTGATGAGTATTGTTAGGAAAATTGAATTAGTGAAGAGAAAAAAATATATCCAGCCATGTCTCTGCATAACAAACCGGAAGGAAGAAGAAGGATTCTTGCCAAGCATAGTAGCCAGCAGACAATTTATGTAATGTCCTCAAATATTACAACCCGGGGAGTCATAGTAAGGCCTGCAACATTACGTCTGATAACCTGCAGACCATTAAAATTAAATGCTTTAGTCTACGGACCATGAAGATAGAGTCTCGCATTGCACCTTTTCAGTCAAATACTGTTTGACTTACGCTTTAATTAATACGTTAAATTGACTAACGCGATGGTGAACAGCATGAGAGAAAGTAAAAACTCATATAACGAAAAATTGGATAAAGAAATAGGACAACAAGGAAAAAAGTGATTGTAGAAGTCGTGAAAAAGGAATTGTGAAGACCGGGTAAAAAGGTACGAAAGAGACAAGTATACAGAAAAAAAAGAGCGAAATAAAATGAAAAGAGAGTAAGAGTAAAAACGAGGGATGGGGCGAGTTAAGAGGGAATGAGAAGGAGTAGGAAAAGAATGGTTGAAAGAAAAAAAGGAAAGAAAGAGAAGGAAATAAATGGAAAGGAAAAACGAAATTCTCTGCCATTACAAGGGACGCGTTAGCGACAAGTATGAAATAGGAAGGGGGGGGGGGGGAAGTGCAGAAACGACGATGCAGTAAAAAGTAATTCGTTTAACGATTGTGATTGATGTTAGGCGACAGATTAAGGAGAAAATAGAATTCAACCATACTACCGTGACTATTAAAAGATCAGTATCAAAAAATACATGATATAAATAAGCACCTAATGTTAAATCTGCGTAATATAATTAATAACATAAAAATTTTACAAAAGTAAGGTAATCCCCATTTTAATATATCAAATATAGTCTGCAAATTTAGGGTCTTAAAAGCATATTACGTATTAACAAAATTACTATATCTTAAAGCCAAGATCAAACAATAGTCATCAAAATCATTGATTGTGTAGATCATTGTTTACAATGAGCAAAAAATGCATAAAATTATAATAATAGAATATTAATACTTACGGTAAGTGATGCGTGGCAAACAATGCCTCAAGTCGAGGATGTAATCTGGTGATATTATCTGCTGTACATATGATCGTTAGTGAGATGTTAGCAAATACCAAGTCTTCTTCGTGGAAACCACCTTCTTCCACTAACTCACGTAATAATTCCTAAACATGATAATAACATGTGAGAAGGGAAATATGTCTTTGAAAAGTAACTAGATACAAAATATTAGATGTGATATAACAAATCCATCGAGATGGAGATTGAACCGTGTATGAATAAGTATGATTGTTCATGTATAATGAAAGATATATAGTGGTGTTTCGATTTACGCAGTATGTTCTTACGGAATTTGCGGCTTATAAATATGAAATCAGATAAAGTTTTGTTCCTCGAATTGAAATATAAAAGTGGATATGAAACGAAAGTTAGAATATATATGTTATATACTAGGTACAACTGAAATGAAAAGTAGCTAAAATTAGCTAGATCTACTTCCTTTATTTCTTACGGGAAAATCTGAATCTAGTTACGAAATTAGTTTTTTTGAAACAATTATTTCTTTAAATTGAGACAACACTATAATATGAAACTTTATTATCAATAAATATTACTAAACAGCTTATATTTCACACGCTATACTTTAGAAATATCACAGTTATATTTTTTGCTCATTGATAAATAATTTTAAGTAGGCATTTAACTCTTTGCGCTCGAGGCCCTTATCGGGCGAACTAGTGTCACGATCTACCGTCGGGACCGATTTTTATATTAATTTATATTACGAAGATTCGCGGTTTTTCGGGGACAACGTGCCTACGCGACACTCCCCTGGGATGAGGCGAATTGTTT
>JBCFXI010001510.1:0-50198 GCA_038496175.1 Ampulex compressa | reverse complement strand
CAAAAGGTGTTGGACCAGAATGGCCAATATATAATTTAATAAAATATTTATTCATTATACGAAAACTGTCTTTCATGTTCCCCAAAAAACGAAATGACTTTCCGAACAACCCAATAGGTTATTCATTCGATTTTGTTGTATCCTTTGTTATTTGTTTGCACTCGAAATATTTATTTATTCGTTCCTGCCTCCTTCGTATGACGTAATACTCTCTCTCTCTCGTGCAGATACGTCCAGAAACATGTTTCGACATCTCGCATGCGGGTAGATAGGCGCTCGATGATTTTAGTAAGTCACGCGGCGCAACCCACCGACGTTCCTTGTGACCTAATTTTCTCTAGCGTAGGATACGAAGTACCAGCGGGCTAGCCGAATTCCTTTCGCATTTTGAATATCCTTCTTGCTTTTCAATCACGTGCATTGATGCAGAGAACGAGAACCGATGACGGATAATATAGAATTTATGGAGAATTTTGTCGAATGAATTTTTATGTTGGATGGATGCATAGAGTTGGGGGAACATCGTGAACGGATTGAGTTACGATATTATATTATCGATTTGCAGTGAATTATTATAAATGTTTATGGATTAAATAAGATTAAGAGAGGAGGTATGAAAAATTAAATGAGAAAGTAAGACGTATAAAAGTATTATAATAATATTTATTATAGTATTGTTATAATATTTAAGTTGCGATGGATCGTAAGGAGTAAAGTACGCTTTAGGTTTAATATATAGACCTTTCTATTTTATTTACGATAATATGATTCAACTCATTTTGTTATACATAGAATTCTACGAGGTTTCTGATAAAACAGGATGCATACATTTTTTCATTATGCAAATCTCGAGTACAATCGTGATAATTACGAGTCGAGGTTATCAGCGGACAATTACGAGCGCAATTAGACACACTGCCCTCGTAGTCATGAATTGCGAGGTTAACAGAAACCACGGAGATAATGACAGATTTACGTCGTGAAATGGCAGTCGGTGCAATCGCGTTACGTGGAAACGAATTATCGCTCGACGAACCCATTAAACGAGCTCCTTTCGATGCCAGAGATTGTGAGGATAACAGTAGACCAGGGTATAATGGCGGATTACTTTTCGAGGTGACAGTTCAACGTAATTGCGGCGTACGGCAAGGAATTATTAGTGGGCAAACGCAAGGCAATTAGACGGACTGCCTTATTCGACAACGAGGATCGTAAGTCGTAAGGATAACAGGAAGAAGTTAATACAGAGGAACGAAACAAAGAGAGAGAGAGAGAGAGAGAGAGAGAGAGTGAGGGTGAGAGAAAGAGATAAAGAATTGGAAGAATCTGAATATAGCTGATTCATATAAATACCCATGAATCTTCGAATGATCGTGAAAACTGGGGGCGTTTGATTTGTGCGCATGCGCGTGGCTGCTATTTGAAATGGAGAAAGATGGAAGAGGCGAGTGAGAGCGCGAAGGGTCGAGAGCAGAGTGTCATTGAATTTCAGCGGAGCAACATCTAAGGTGTTTTCAGAGAAGCAAGAGTTTGTTTTTCTCTTTTTTGAATTAATTTTTGGCATCGACTGGAAAGGTCAGTTATCCTAGTCTCTACTTAAGGTTAGTTCCAAATCACCAGAGCTGCGTTATACATATCGCGTGGAAAATCATTGGCGATCAGGCGAGATTTGAACCCTGGTCTTCCACATGGAAGTCTCTATTCGCATCTATCCACTACACGACAGGTAGCTCTCGAAACAAGACTTTATGCCATTAATTAAGAAAGAGTTCCCTTTCCAATAAAATACTCCTAATTATATACCAATTAATACTCCGAATATAATAAGGATCCCGCGTTAACGATGGATTTATTCCTCGAGGTTAAAGTCGAGGGCAATTTTGGTAGCTAGAAGCGAATGGTCGATAGATTTGAGGAATTTTCCAGAATTGACCCGATTATCTCGGGCCATTACGACGGTGGAAGTCCTTTTTAGAAGGATCGCGTGTAATCGAGTATCTAGGCATGTTTGGCCGAACAAAGGCCTCGCTTAAGGAGGCGGAGATCTAATTTCACGCTGCTATTGCATAATTCTGGACGCGAATACAACACTCGAGGCACGTCAGGCTCCTGCGGACGTATCGGCGGGTCTCATTAAAGCAACGACCGAGTAATTTCGTCGAGGATCTCCCGCGAAAAGAGAATCGATCCGACGCTGCAACTTTTTCGTCCGGGGCATCGATTTCTGATTGATTTAGTAACGGCTGGTCGAAACTTTATTCTATTTCCGACAGGTCTATTAGAAACTCCTCTTTTTTTTTCCCAAAAGAGATGCCAGAAACAACCAGTTATCGCTTTTTATATATATATAAACATATATATATATATAAGTTCAAACAGGTGTTGTCTATGAGGTGGTGAAATATTTTCTTATAATACTTCTTTATCCTTTTCCTCGTAAGTGTGTAGATGCAATTATTCCGTAACTTCTGTCCACACCATTAATTTTTGTACCATAATCAATGACTACTTGTTATCACACATCTACCCTTATTGGATTTTATTGAAATTTCGAGTTTTTATAGTCAATGGTAATATTTCATTTTACACGAGGAGTATACACGTCAACCGCATCGCAATAAAGATTTCGTCAGACGTGTATACACGTCAAACGCGCTTAACTGATTGAAAGATTTCTTTCTTGAGGTGTTAGAACGTTTATTATTCTGCTCTTCCTGCGGAGTTTCTGCAGCAGGCCGTTGGAGACGTTCTGGAAAGAAGGTGAAGGCACTTGGAGGATATCCACGCTTAATCCCTGTCCGGTGTTCTTGCGAATCTGTGTCGAGCGTTTAAAGGGTTTTCTCTTATAAGTAGATTTTATCATTCGAAAACGAAATAAGGATTCAAGGTACGTTGGAGAGCTTATTTAACCTTTTCAAGGAACTTGAAATCGTTTATGCAAAGCGTCTCTGAATACGAAGCGGAACATACTTCGATTCGTACGATGTTCCGTGAGTAATTTCATGCTTGAGAGTCGCGATTATTTTTCATTTTATATCTTTTACATTTTCGTGGCATCGTATCGTACTCTGGACCTGATTGCACACTGGATGATAAGTTATTAATACTTTAAGAAAATAGCGATGTTGATTATAAGGGGTATGAAAAAAAATCATTTCAGATTTATATAATAAATACAACACATTGCATTAAGTGAAAAAGCCTTAAAAAATATAAGTCGAAAGGTCAACCATTTTTTATATATAAGCATTTTTATATACCAAAGTCATCATTGATTTACTATTTATTTTGTGATATTTAAAGCATGTTCTTAGAGAATCTCGAAAAATTCTGGAGAATTTTTCACACATTCCCATAAATTGAAAGAAACTAAGTACATTTAGAACGTATTTTATAAACACCAAGGTCATGATGCCAACATACAGAAACGTTTACATCTTAGAAACAATTGACCTTTGAATCTGCGTTTACTAAAGTTTTCTCATCGAGTATAGTGTTAGAGTTATCATATTTTCTTCTTGTCAAAAAGGAGCAAAATGACATTTGATAGAAAAAAGGAGGACGAAACTTATAAGTATTTACTCAGCGAGAAACCTTCGACATGACAAAAACCCTTTTTCCCGAGTATTGAAACATTTCTATACAACATTTCGGGTTCCAAACTTCTTTCACGATGATAAACAAAAACTTCTAAGAAACTGGTATTTTGTTCACTTCTTATTAATCTATCGCACCTTTTCCGTCTATTTTAAAGCTATAATACTATGTTGCCCCAAAAGTGTCTTTCGCTATCTGCACGCAGCTACTTTACCCGAAAATGTTCATACAAACATAAAACCTAATCTGCCAAATGCTCTAATCTTGATCTCTTATCCTCCTTTAGCTATATACATAATTCAATAAAACAGGATAAAATGAAATATGTTGTGCATCTATTATTTCCTCATAAAATGAACGAAACATTTGATAAAACCCTCGGTACTTTATAATTATACAATATAAAGATTTCTGATTAACTTCGTATTCCAGTGTTTCATGGAGAACTGTTCGTTAGGCTCGCATACATACTCTTGTCCCTTGCTTCTCGTAGTTCTCTCGTTACTTCTCGAGATCGCGGATATACAGGGACGAAACCTTCTAGTATGGCCTTCGACATTTCGCGGACTCGCGCGACAGTTGCCCGTGGCATCGGGATCGTGAATCGCGGGAAGACAGCGGCCGGTTAGGGAGACGAAGATCGTTATCGAACAAAGAGACATTGAGTTCTTTGACTTCGGAATGTTATCGCAGAAAAGAGAGTCTCCCTGCAACAGGGCAGGACCGTGCCACCCTACGGGATACCGCGGTGCCCAGATTGAGGAGATACGGGATATTAACCACTTGCCCTCGACGGAATTTTTCGGTCGATCGTACGAAACAAAAGCGACAGGCGAGTAACTATTAATGTATGCGGGCTGTGCGGTGATCAGAGATCCGTACCTCCACGCGGAAGTAGATATAAAATGGTATTACGTGTATCGATCAATGTAGAAATATATAATATAATTTATATATTATAATAATATAATAATATATTATATATATTCCGGGGAATTAGTTTCTAAAAAGTAAAATTCGATCTTTTGACGATATTTGTTAACATATGAAATATATAAACATTTACTTTTATATAATGTCTATTGAGTTAATCTTTATCATTAACCTTTCATATATCCTATAACTCTTTATATATTTCATATGTTAACAAATATCGTCAAAAGATCGAATTTTACTTTTTAGAAACTAATTCCCCGGAATTTGTCCGAAATATCGTATGGAATATCTATAATAATAATAATGCATCAGTATCAACATATCGTCCCTTTTCTTATTACAGAAATGCACATCCTTCTCTTTACATCGATGCGCCTTGTTATCGAGGATATTTCAAAAGTATTCAGCGACTTCTCGTAATCCTGCCCTTTCCAGCGGAGGAAAAACTGTTTCTGTTCGTCAGCCGGAGAAATTTCCGATTGCAACAAAGCATTGAGCGCTATCGATATTTCCGGTAGCTCGTTCCTGCATCATTAATCCTAAATAAGGTTTATAAGATAAGGTAGAGTGGCTCCGCGAGGATCGATAAACCTGAGAAAACGCTCAAAGTTATTTTCGGTTCACCTGCAATATACCGATATTGGCGTGGCCAGTGCCTCCCGTATATCGTTCCTTGCCATTCTGTCTTGAGAGAAAAAGAGGGGGGCAGAGTGTGTAGGCAGTACTTTTTTACAGGGACCAACCGCCACTTCCATATCTGGATAATTTATATCAATACATTCGTGCATCGATTTGACCCTCGTTGAAGCAATTCGCTTTTATGCTGCCCCAGCGGGATGCAGCATACTGCGGGCGCTCGAACCTGGAATTTAAATATTGCATAATCTAATTCTGATGCGATATATAAGGCCTGCGATGATCTCAAGGCGCGGAGTCTGGATTCGCGATTCTCACCTTTTCGAGATTCTTGTACGATTCGCCGGTTATTTATAGTTTTCTCCTCGACGTGGTTTATAATTATATGCGAGGTACCTCGGAAATATAATTCTGAGTAATTTTAAGAACTTGATCTGGTTACGTTCAAACCCAATTAATTTCTTTTCCGTACCTCTTTAGTATTCAAAGAATTGAATATTATGTTCAGGCAGTCTCAGTTGATGTCATAATAAATTCTATGTTTAAAATACGTTGTGATAATAGTAATAACTTGACCGAAGCTTGGTTAAAAGATCGATCATCGTACGAGAATCGCGCTTCTAGTTTGTAAGGCAGAAATCGCTTTGCATTTTCTACGTTAAAAACTGTTATTTTATTGTGCGAAAAATCAACCTTATAATCATGCTAATTCAGCGTCGTATTTTTAAAAGTATCGTACCGTACTTTTCGGATCGTTAGAGTCCACTCTTAGCTAAATGGATTTGGGTAGATTTTTCCAGATAGCAGGCGCGTCTTATGGCCCGGAAAACAAAGTAATTAAATAAATCTTCGCCCGGTTTCAGGGTGGAAAATCACGAATCTAGGGCCATTAAACCAAGTCTCATTCTATACAGGTTGACTCTAGTATTGCTGGTCATGATTTTTAAATCTCTTTCAATATTCCGACAAAAATACTAAAACCTCAACCAGAATTTTCCATTATTTAACTTGAGCTTATCTTCATTCAGAGATTCACGATTATTCATACTTTTTTCTTTAATGGTATAATGAGAAGTACAAATTTAAGATTCGAATAAAATGATTTTTCCATAATTTACACGAATGCTATACGGTCCGTCTGTAAAATAGAATAATTCGTTTTCAACCAAATAAGCTTGCGCATTTATTTACAATTCAATAACCTCAAATTTTCCTTAATGTAAATTTTCCTTTCCATATTCAGGTACTCTTAACATTTAACATTTGTCCATTTACCTCTTTCGTTACGTCTAATAAAATTATTAATCACACATATTCTGAAAAGTGTGCCAACTTTCTACCCAAAACTTTGTACCCTGCACGTAAACTACACCACACGATGCCTGCTAAAAGACCGTTCCAAATTATTTTCCCGAATCAACCAGCAGCCAGGCAAGATTCGATAATCGGATCCAAAACCTGCTCGAAGATTAAAGTATGATTAGATTGTCGAAATCTGAAAGAAATGTCGGTTACAGAGGATTAACGTTCCCTTCCGAGGGATCTCCCCGAGCGGGAAGTAGGCCGCGGCAGGAAAGAGAAGGACTTATTATGCGAAGCGAAATGAAATTACGGGACAAGCCTCGGCGGGATCATTCGGGCCGTTTCGTGCGGCAGCAGCGACGCATCGGCGATATGAAATTTCTTGGGGCCACGGTGGCCGCATAAATATTCAGACGCGGCCTCTGACCCCGGCGGAAAACAATATCATTTTATGAGACTTTCGCGACACACCGCGGCCTCTCGCCAATCGCTACGCCTCCCGAATTACCTTTCCTCGTTGGGGCCGCGTAGATGGCATCTATCGTGGCGACAAAGTGCCCACGTGCCTTCGAAACTTCGCGGCCCGCGGACGATTGGACATAAATATGATGCAGGAGAATTTCTATGAGCCAGCGACATCGATACAGAGATACGCCACGGTCACTGTTCTCGCGTTAATCATTTTTAATTTGATTTATCTCATTTTCTTCTATCGCTGTTAGGGTTGTGTTTGTGGACTGTACAAGTACATGATTTTGTCAGCTGTTAGAAGTTAAACCCGCAAAGGATAAGAGAAAAGTGTAGTTATAAAAACGTTTGAGCTTATTAATGAAGTATATCTATTGATTTATTTCGTGAAACTAGTAGTTTGTTCCTACATATTACTATACTGTTGTAGGAAAAAATATATTAATTATTTAAGATGTTTTTTATATATTTCCGTTAGTGCGTTGTATCACGTTTGGTCAGTAGCTTGTCATTGTTCTTTAACCTGTTAACTGGGTATGAGGAAATATTTTATTGTACCCAGACTACTGGTTGAATGGGGATGACGATATTTTTCGTCATAGCAATTAGCCGTGATATGTTAAACACTTTCGGTTTTCTGTAGTTCTTATCTAATAAATTCTAATGTAGTTTTATGCAATTTTATTGTTGGCAAGTCACGTACTTTCTCGTTTTTGCCGTCTCTCACTTGAGCGTTATTCAGGAAAAAACGTAACCAGGAGATGCAAATCGTGTTCCAGAAAAGAAGGTTCCAGAAAAGAATCGAGATTCTGGTATTCCAACTGTAATGTTGCTTTGTGTATGTCACATTGCAGAAATATCATACCACAAAATAATTATTTAAATTTCTTCACTTTCACTATTTATCCATTGAAAATATTCGATTTATATATTATACATCGTAAAACATTGTGTCGAAATAAATAAAATCAAAACGCTAATAATAATTTCCTTTTATTCCTTGATCTGCAATAATATTTCTTATGAAAAGTGAAAAAAAGTCTCCAATGTGAGATAAGTTGCACAAAAAATTATTCCCCGGTTAACAGGTTAAGTGCAAGTCTAAACACACGATGCAGAGCGATCTAATTTCTCTTTCCTCAAATTCCGTACACACGCACCAATGTATCTCCACCGATACTCGGTATCTTTCCAAAGAGCATAATCCAAGGGTTGCCATTAAACGCATTCGAATTCGCCCGTTATGCGAAAGATTTACGAACAAAGGAGTATTCAGATTCATAGGGTACTCCGATGGGTTTTACCAAGTGCACGTATGTGTTCATCTCGCTCAAAAGATTAATCTCGAACATATGCCGCCGATAAGGCCTCGATGGGTCGTGGGACGGCGCGAAGGGGAAGAGGGCCACGCCTGGTTCCCGCCGCTCGTTACTCACGTCGGCAAACGGTGAAACGCGGCGCCATCCCTCTTGCTCCGTCGTTGGATCTCCTCCATGAATCTTATCCGTGCCGCGGGTCCTACTCGTTAAATCTCGCCGATCAGATGTATATCGAGGATGCGAGGCGGTTTCGTGGTCCTGGCGGCGGCTGTTACCCCGGATAAAATACTACACCGGCCTCCACCCGGCTCTTCGGTCCCTCAATACGATCCTCAGCTTGGCTATTCATTTACTTTATTTTCTTCGACTACTTTGGCTCGCTCATTTTACTCGCTGCGTTTATGCTACGCTGACCATGTACCAGCGACGCGGTATGGAAATAAAATTGTATTGGACATGGCGTGGGCGATAATCGTTTCTAGCCCGACGCTGTCATTTGGTATTATCCGTATAATCTGCTTTTAGCAATCGAGTACCTTTAAATTGTACTTCTTCGAAATTGAATTTACTTACTAAAAATAATCATTTGGGCTGGAGAGGGTTGGACGTAATATTACTGTTCGCAGCAGCGACATGGTGGAGAACTAAAATTGTATTATTTTAACAGTAAACTAAATGTAAGAATAAAAACTGCGATTATGTGACTACTACTAAAATTACGTTATTGATGGTTGGGTTAGAATTATTGTGCGTGTTAATGCATTGCGTTTAACTAACGCGTGTTTAACTAACTCGTGTCCTCCTTGTGCGACACGAGATCAAAGGACTTTTATACTAGTAAATTAAAACTGGTAGTGTTATACTGATAAATCCTTGCTGACTATATTTTTTAAATTACATCGGGATTGTTCATATGTATTATCGTTTACGTATTGTCAGGCATCGGTCAAAATATTAAATAAGGAGTACGTTTGTAAGATAGAATTTAGTGCAAATGACTATACTTTTGGTCGGCGTATACTTGTGCGCGTGGACGGAAAATCACAAGTAACTGATATAGAGGGAGAAAATTACTCTGAACTTTGGGGCTGTAGAGGTACGTTCTATCCTGCCTCTGGAACGCTCCCATAGGGACCATGCTGGCATAGTGGATAGAAGCTCGGACTTTCGTGGGTAAGACTCGGCCTGAAATCCCGCCCATTACCATTGGATTTTCCATATTATATACGGAGTATCTGATGAAACTTCGACAAACTATCTTCTGGAAGCGATTTGAGATTTAAGAAAAAGTCAAATTAAGTTATAACAAGCGCTGAAACTTTCTATACTAATGTTGATCTGCATGTGTGTTGTAATACTGTACACGCATGTACAAGTATTAGTAAAACAAATGTCAAAGTGACTGTTTTTATAACTACACGTTGTAGATTTCTCTTTTCGCGTAAAACGTTGTGAAAATACTGCTCAAAATAGAATTTAACGTTAAAAACAGTCATACAATCCACTTAGTTTAATGTGTATATCGTGTAATGTAATGTTACAGATTCAGATATTGATGCTGTTTTTGATCTTGACGAAACAAATGTTGATAACGAATGCTGAGTAGTAATATTCTTAATACGCGTCAAACTTATATGTAGTGCTATATAATGTAGCAAGTTTATAAGTAAATTAGAGTTTAAGAGTATCATTTATTAAAACATGCGATGTAGTTTACACGAAGCATGTTATAACAGGTGGTACAACCGATAAAGATAATAAATCCTCGTGCAGAGATAGAGTATACCAGACGAATTCCGTTATGTGCATTTTTCACTGCTAAAGAAAACGCTTAACGAATGTACTTCGTTGATATTTTATAATTAAAATTACGTTTAACATATTTATAAAAAAATTTCACAAAATGATCGTTTTTTCCTTTTAATTCATGCATTCCTTATTTTTTAAAATTTTTATAGAACAAAATAATATAGGAATTACTAAGTTCTTTAAATACGACGCTACACTGGTTTAGAACAAATCAAAATAATTGCGAAATCTTCATCTCCTTCTTCGATTCTTTCAACCATATGTCAAACGATTGGTTTCGGAAAGCAGCTTATCCATGATAAATTAAAAAATGTCTCGTTATATAGCGAGTTGTAGCAGTTAAATCATCTTAGACGTTTTTAAGTAACTTCTACAGAACAGGTATACAAAGAAAATACTGCTTGAAATGCTTGCATCAAAGTATAACTTTACTTAAGTTTTTTTTTGATTATAAAAGTACTGTTTTTTATTGCACGCTCGTCGACTTTACCTACTCTTAATCCTACAAATGAAAGAGAAAATATAAATTATTTTTACATTTACTTATCTTCCATTTCGTTACACACGACACGATATCTGGAATCAGTTAGTAGCATATATTGAATTATCATAGCATTTATTTATTCACCAACGCGTAATGCCGTATGAACATAAAAATACTGAACATAATTATTAAAATACCTAACTTAGTTAATAGGCGTATGTATCGATATATTTTTTGAATCTAATGTGTTTTGAAATGATTAAAAAATATTAATTTTCTCCAGCTAGAATTAGGGTTTCTGCCACTGTGCGGCGTCGAGGCCGCAGATAAATCAGCAGGAGATCGTCTCCTTCGTCTAGACATAAACGATTTCGCCAAGGATTAAAGCTATCGTTTCCTCCCCGAGACGCAATTGCACGAAGCTACGGAGAACGTCGAGGACCGGCGGAGAATCTTTATTATTACGTTTTTCCCGTTTATCCGGCTCTTACGCGTACTCGTTCAAGCTTATTGGCCCGTTAGTTCTCGAAACTCGTCATTTTACGAGCCCTGCTTACACTTAGCCGTCGTTACTTAACGACACGTCGTTTATTATTTAGTTTCTGGACGATGAGTTTGGGTCGAGTTTTTACATAATGCTGCACGTTTAAGCATGTTCGCCGGAGTGGTATATTAATTTTTAATGAACAAACTTTCTTCTTTAAAAAAGAAAATGTATCGTATTTCGGGAAGAAAGATTTTACCCAAGAAATGTGCCGCGGAAATAACACAAACGTTTTGGTGATTAACACTAAATCTACCAGCCACTTTCCAGATATATTTATATGAAATAGATTGACAACGATAAAGAGGACAGGGAAAAAATATTAATAGATTAATATATTGATTTATATGCCACAAAAAAAAATAATGGTGATATTCACAATGCAATTTTGCCAAGAAACCTCTAACCAAAATTTTGATCGGTCTGCAAGGTTTAGTATTAATTATTAATTTCCAAATACTATACATAATCTCAAAAATATCTGCTTGTTATGAAACACATTTTTTCTTTCAAAACATCAGTCAGAATCCTTAGTATTAAATTAAAATCTTAATATTACATTTTTTTATCAAACGTTTGTGGTAGACCAAATTAGATCAAATATCACTACTAACTTTATGAAGCATTGTCTTTGTCTATTTATTATATCATCAGAGTGTGCTAGAAATCGTCAAACAAATCGTATAAGCTGAATGCCAAATCTGCAAATTGGCGATGCATGTATTGTATACGATAAATTCAAACACAGTAACTGCCTTTCATTCGATAAATATACAACACGTGCTTCCAGCAACATATTTTCAATACACATTATATAACCAGAAATATTACACTGATTCGATTAAATGAAGAATTTTATTTTACTGCACGAATTTGTACGTATGCTTTTCAACAATACTAATACAATTATTAAATTAAGCGACAGCGTGGATTCTTGATTCACAACTTCGTATGCCATTTGCACAATCGACATTTCAAATCTTGAGGAACCTTTGAGGATAGCAGTTATGGAACAGGTGGTTCCAGGTGTCGTAACATCGTAAAATAACGTGGAATTTTAACACCACGGATACTTTGACAAATCAGTCATTGATTTACGACTGTATTGATCGCCGGGCAAAAGTAGGAGATTTCTTTCTCTCCATTCGGCGATTTAAGCCAACTCAAGTGGCATCAAAGGGCCGTTGAAACCTGCTCTTGGGACGGTGCGGACCTGGTTAGTTCCCATTACACGCTAATGCCCGTGTAAATGGGTCTTAAAGCAGGCCTATTCCCCAAAAGGCAGCAGCTGTCGCAACAGGTTCTCCTCGCAAGACAGCGTGTTCAACCGATAGACAGTAGGCGTGTTATTCTTTCCGGAATTATAGCTTTTCGTGGAGCAATCCTTTCTTTCGCTGCGCCCCTTTCTGAAGATCGCTTCGCGATCGTTGTACTATCGATAATCGATGAAGCATATACTTTAAAAACAGGTGATTGACAATATTCATGCGAAACGAAGAAACTAATACTATTTATTAATCCTTTCCAGCTCAATGATAGCATTTGGTATCATCCGTATAATCTGTTCCTATTTATAGAGTACCTCTAAATCGCGTTTCTTTGCAATTGAATTTTCTTACTGATAAATAATAATTTAGGCTGGAAAGAATTAATAGTACTGTTTTCCATCTTTATCTAAGAATTTAATCTCACACCTTGTTATCGCAAAGTTGGGGTTTTACACTGAAACAGTTTTTTCACTCACTTTCCATGCGCGACTCAATATATAACTATTAAAAGTTATTCGTTTGTTACTCGCGCAAATGAATTTTAGAAGTAATTCTTAGTAGTTTTCTAAGGAAAGAATTTTTGAATCGGAATTATAAGTACCTACACATATTTGCCTTACAAATTAGATGGTATTCTTCATCATCAAGCGTTATTCAGAGGCGTTTATAGCTTACTGGAGGGAATTTTCATCGTTTTGAATTAAGCTACTCAATAATGGTTGGAAAAGCAAAATGTTTTTCCATGCAACATATTGTATATTAAATTCTGATAGTACCTATTTTCATAACGGTATTCTTCATTGCAGAAGTATTCGTACTAATAAATCTTTCAAGAGTATACAAGTAATGTATATTTTATAAAAAAAAAATGGTGTAACAATGATTATGCGTATTTTATTTAATATAGACTTCAAATCACCGTATATAATTATCTAATTACGGAGCGTGCTTAGATGTTTTTCTGGCACACTGTGAGTCCGTCCACCATATACAACATTCGTTTGAAGAAAGTAAGAAATATTAAACTGAATTCAGAACGATTTACACGACAAAAACGTAGACGACCATAAATACCAATGAAAGCTACGGTTTTATCGACTAGTCATAATTATGTAACAAGGAGAATGCAAATAACATTTAACTTGCAAATGCGAAAGGTTAAATATGTTTCTTTGTTTGCATTTTGAATATTTCCGCACAGTTGGTAAGATCGTAAGGTGTACTATATAAAGCAATCATTATTTAAACTATAAATATGATAGTAATATGTTTCGCACATTTATGTATTTCTATTAATTCCTTTTCAGGTTTTCACGAAACACTTGTCTGCGTACAAGAAATATCTAAGTTTCATTCAGTGAGGAAGATTAATGGTTATCAAGTTAAATCGATACAGTTTCATAGCGTTGTTCACACTTTAAAGTTGTGATTTCCTCGCTTCCAATGACCGTTCGAATTTTTTATATTTTTCAATTTAATAAAAAATGATTTATTACATTTAAATTAATTTAACGCGTGCGGAGGAATTTTTGTGACATTTAATATAAGTTCTTATGAAGATCATTCATCATTGTACTCATTAAAAAATTGCGCAAAATCAGCATGATGGTTACGAAAAAAGAAAAGAACGTATTCGTTTGAGACGAACAAAAAGCAGTTTAATAATCGGGTAATATATTAATATCAGAAATTGTGTTGGTAAAGATATATGCTGGCGTTTGTAGATTTAATTATAAAGGAGAGAGATATTATCGCCACGTCGCACAGAAGGATTTGAAGCGACTCAACGGAGAAGTTTTTTGAAGTCCGTGCTGAAGATATTTCTTACAGTTATCGCTGCTTATTAAAATCCAGATAGGAATCTGATTCAAAGGTACGCACTCAGATCCTCAAGGCGCGAATTGTTCAAAGGACTGAAATTTACATGAAATATTTTCCTATTATTATCGAGGCGATGAGGGGGAGAGAACAAAGAAATGCCGCTCGTCGAAAGACGACGAGAAATTGATTTTCCTTTTCCTTCAGAGACTTCTGTTATTTGAAAATGCTGCAATCGTTCAACAACATTTAGTTTCCACTACAAATGATTCGCACGGACAAGCATGTTGAGAACAGTTTTCTTCTTGCAAAAGAAAAGAAGCAGGAGAATTCTCAAACATCTTATTTTGCTAGGTGCATCCAACATTTCTTAGCTGTTCTTAGGCATACAATTTGACCACTTTAGACAGCAAATCGAAAGTTAACTCGTGTTAATTAAAAATCTAATAAATCCTAAAAATCAAATATCAAATACTCATACCGTATTAATTTTTTTAAGTACAGACTTAATCTGTCACTAAAAAATACCCGTTCATACCTAGTATTGTCTTCAGTTACAGTCCTCTAATTTGAATGCCGACAGTCACATTGATCAATTATAAATATTTCGTAACTCTAATTAATCAATACGGAAAGTGAACTGAAAATCGCAATCGAAATACCGCGCAATAATATATAATGACAAACATAATTCAGGATGAGATAGTAAATGTTACAAATAAGCAAAGAAATTCATACACATTATACCTTAATCTATAATAAGGATCATTACGACACAAAACGCGCTGCAGTTCGAATATTAAATTATATTCTACATATGTTCTTATAACTTTCTTTACCTTTCCTTAATTTCAAATTAACCATCGTAAAACATTCCACGCATAATATTAGAAAGAATTCACTATATGTAAGCATCCGTAGAGTTTGAAGGGTAGAATATTTCAACATGCCTCTACGTCGATGATTCGGGGGCCTGCATTTTTTGAATAACTCGCCCTTGAAGTAACCTCGTCATGGGCAACACTCGAGCCTCGGCCTGTCCAGGTCCGATTGCCCGTGTCGAGGATGAAAATTACGATGATTATACGAAGCAGAATTCCGACCGTGGGTAGGGACAAAGACCGGTCGTAGGGTTTAATGAGACGGAATGGTCACAAATCTCCGGTTAACGAGAGCCCCGACAAAACAATCGGCTGGAAAGATACGAATGTAGGAGGCGTGTTTGACAGGTGGTAACGCATCGCTCGGACAAGGCGTTAACATTACGGGATAGTGTTAACGAGCAGCTCCTGCTTCGAACATTTTTCCACGGGCTTTCCTATGAAGTTTGTTTACCGAGAGCGCGATCAAATTCCGCAAAAGCAAAGATGCGCATTGCTTGGTACTAAAACACGAAAATTTATAGAGGCAAGGGTGTATTCTGCTGTACTATGTACAATAAAAGAATCTGCAGAAATGCTTGACGATTTTTTAAGATTTCATAATAAAAGCTCCTTCTTCGTATGGCAGGAGGTTTAATAAGTAAATTCGATTTATAAACGAGATAATAGATAAGCATCGTGAAAAGTAAAAGTGATAATAGAAAAGCGTTAAGTATTCAATTTTTATCTGTTATAAAAGTATTATCTATATTAGCACATGTGCTTGAGTCAACAGACTTTTGTCTTTCCATCATTCCTATCTAATTTCATCGAGTGTCGCCTGTTAAAAACTGAATTACCCGTGGATAAACGGATGAATTTGCAACTGCGTGTACGATAATTAGACCTTCGTGACATTCGATAGACTCTCTCGGCCTGTCCAATCTTTGTCCATTATTTATTTACATTCTTCTTTATTCAATGTTCAATTTTCGAGGGCATTCACCTCCACGGTGATTGTGTCGGGCCGAGTGCATAAACAGAACGGATAATCCTCGACGTTAAACACTCACTTGTGTCCCAGTAAAAGCTCACGATAATCGTGAAGGCATCGTATCCCGGTTATTACAACGTTTAAAAGGCCAATTCCCCTGCTCCTTTTTTCCTCCCCCATTTCACGTCAATTTGTAGAAACTAACCGTGGGGGTACTTAGATAAGCGGCTGTTGTGACGTTGCTCCTGCGAGCCTTCGAGAGGTAGAAGTCATTAGTACCGTCGAGTGTCACGGTTCGTTCGAACGACGGACAGCAGCGGTTCGACGAACTTTGCTACTGAGGGCAGAAAGGCTGGTAATGTCTGATCGACCGTACACGTGACAAAGCGGTGGAACAAAGGATGAGTAAGAGCAGAACGTGGAATGATATCTGTTCTCTACTTCCTTCAATTTTTGATATTCACTTCTAAGATTATTTGGCCGAAACACAACAGCAAGGGAAGACGTGCGCGTTTTCTATACTCATTATGGCCAGTATTTGAAGAATTTTGTCAGTTCTTTAATACGAAGTAAATGAACTGAATTGAATAAAACAAGTATACGTTATATGTATAGTATTTAATTATATGTATAGACTATTTTGTATTATGGGAGATTACGATTCTATAATATTTTATGAATTCCTTTAGCAACTCGTACTTCCGATTCGATCAAAACGATGATGAAATGGATTACTTAATACGTTTTGAATAAGTAAATGTGCTCGTAATTATATCGTGTTTGGCCTCATTTTTATCGAAATCTGTCTTTTATGTTCATGGTCCCCTTTATCCAGCAAAATACAAGGGCAAGTTTCGAGTCTAAAAGACCGTGTCTCCAACATTTGTGTAACAAATGTACATGCACAATTTGTATCCATGCTGAGCGACAATCATAGAACGCTTACTATGTTACATCGCCATCTCTCTGTAACTCTTTCCTATATTAACTTAACAAAAAACATATTTTGTCAAACATTCATAGTTTTCTTATAATAATTCTTTTGTATTTGTATACGTCATAGCCAAACTGAATACACTCGTGTATTTGAGGAACTTGAAGCGTTCTATGACTTACTCAGTGTGCAAAATATTTTTTATACAAGTATATTAAATTCCGCACAAAAGCATTTTCAGACCAATATTTACATGATTTTTCTTTAGTCTTACTCTGAGTAGAACACGCTTATAAAGTTGTCTCTGTAATAATTATAATATATCTCACGTTTTATCTTCTCGATTGAATATTCTTGTCACAAATCTACAGGCAATCCTTCAACAATGGTAGAAGACTATACGCTGCCTGTCGTATCTCCTCTCACTCCGTCAACATCCGATAATAAATTAAATAAAGCAAAGAGAAAAACCAAGAACGTATGCGAAGGATCGCACGAACGCGTACATTCGTCGCGGTATTACCGTTGGTCTCGTGCTTTCATTATCACTTATCAAGCGCAAATTGTAAGAAGCATGTGTTCGGCAAGCTGGAAAAACAATTTGTCCGGAAATTATGACTCCTCTTCTTAGGCGTCCACTTCGCGTATCCGCTGAGCGAACGAGTTTCGTACCTCCACTGTCGGTAATTAGGCACCCCTTTTTTCTTTTTTTGCAACCGTTCTGGGTAAAGGCACGTGGCACAGGTGGAACATGATCCGCCTATTAAACTTGGGACCGCGGCCGGAAATTTGTTGTTTCGTTTCAATGGAGGGCGGCGAGGGACAGGAGGAGAATGTAAGGACGCACATCCGCCGAAGCGAATCGGATTAAAGCCGCATCAAAAGCGGAATGGATGTATAATTACGTTGGACCAGCGTTATCGGGCGAAAATAATGGGTTAGGTGCTAGAGCACGGTAATTAGGTTGTATCGGGTTCGTAAGCTGCCTCGTGAGAGGAGACGCAAACACGTTAGAAACTAATGGCACGTTATTATATTTCGGCGCGATTGGGGACCGACGAAGGTCGACGTTCGTTTCGGTATTTCTTATCTTAACCCATTTGCATCATAAGGAAATATGAGAAGAAGGTCTTCGTCGGCACATTTTTTTTTATTACATTTGAGTGCAAAAATGTCTATAGGTGAAAGAACTTCATATTTCAGCATTATACGAAAAAAGAAATTGGAAATGTCTGGATTATGTACATGTATAATACTGATAACGGCGGACATGTTTGATTAATTACTTTGTGCAATATAGTAGTATTTGAAATGTTGAATGTGTAAAGCTACTGCACAATTTTCACATTCATAAATTGTTTCTGTCCTTTTCTTTTGAGCTAAACAAACGATGCAACGCTTTCAAACTTTTCTTGATGATCGTTAAAATGTTGTCCAGATAATCTTGATGGCAATGATAGATCTGTATTATAATCGGAATTACTACTTTCATCTCCAACAACACCATCCATTTTTATTTTTTAACTAACGAATAATGATAGTTGAATCATGATAGTAGAACAACAAAGTTGAACGTATGTATACGGCTCCATTGATAGCAAGCAGGAAAATTGAGCGTATATATACGCTAATGATGCAAATGGATTAAGGATTATTATGACACTAACGATGAACGTCGAAATTTCAGCAAAAAAATGTGGAACTGTTCGATCTGTACAGTCAAATTGAATATCACATTCGGATTTATGCTGATGCCTTTTATCAACCCTTTCTATTCGCGGAGGTTTTATTATACTGGATATATTGCTGTCATGAATCTCGTAGGTCGTGTCAGTAAAATAATGTTTATTGTTTATAAATACAACACAGTACGCTTGGTATTTTTCGACGGGATTTTTACAAACTCCCGTGACGTTCGAAAGGTTAAGTCAACCTTTCGTCAACCAACTTTCGAAGTCGATAACGAGAACCAGTGGTTTAATGTCAACATGGAACAGCGCACAGCAACGTACGGTTCTTCTATACCTTGATTTTGTATGTACGGTAGAAATTCCACAGTTAATAATTTTATGATATATCCTTTTCCTTTAATTGCTTATAATTGAATGATAAGCAAAGTAGTAAAGCTATTATTAAAGACATTTCGATGTTTTGCGATACATTCTCGTTTTTCAATCAATTCTGTAAATATAAACAGATCTTTTTTTTGCAATTTATATAATACATTTTTACATAAAATACAACAATACGTTCTAATACGATTAAGAAACAGGTCGAGCGTGAATTTTTTATTAAAGATAATTACAAGTAAGTGGTTTCTGATTATGTTCATGTTTTACAAATGTATACTACATCGAAATTCGAAAGCTACCGTATATAGTCAGTTTTAGGTTAAACAATCTTATCTTAGTATAAACATAGAACATAAATAAATAAAATTCTTATCTTATCTAGTAGCTGCTGTATACTTTACCTGTTTAGTATATTCAATTTGATTTTATCAACAATGTCATTATTTTTACGAATGACAAAGATGCATCTGACTTAACTTCATTGCCACGATTATTACAGATAAAACCGAAGAGTTTGGTAACAAAGACACTGGAATATCGTTCCAGAGCGTTGCTTAATGGAACTGATAAGCGAACACAGTTGTCGCTTATCGTTAGAAGCCTTACTAAAAACCGTAATTATAGATCATTTTAATTGTACGATTATCATGGTAATCTCCGATATACAACAACACGTAATACGGGGTAATTTAATTGCGTCGATAATAAAATCCTTGAATGAGCAGCAATACGTATATTACCATAATCGGTTTTCCATTTAGGAATGTTAATTAAGAAGAATATAACGTGCTTACGCAACATAATTAACTGTAAGCAATTATCCACAGTATTATCTAAAAAGTAAAAAGTGAAAGTGTGAGTTGACAATATCTATAGATAGCAGAAAAAACTAAATAAATAGCGTCAAGTCTGTCGTCTGATAGTATTATAAATTTAGAAATCACCACTTCATCATACGAAAGTTATATCTAGATTTTATCTTTTATCACACCTGTGTACATATCATTCCTACTGCTATTCTCCACCGCAGACTTGTAAATGATCCTAATATCACAGAGATAGCATCAAGCAATGGAAAGGCAGCGCGTTTTATGGAAATTTTAACCATTTCCCGATTCAACCTCATTCCTTGGTTTCAAAGTATAGATTGCTACTTATGTCACTATTATGCTAAATCTATTGTGAACAACATCATTTATGTCGCAAAACATGAACAATATCATTTGTGTCGCAATACAATGAAATACCTACATACAAGTATTTTCTTTGACTTATTTTTATTATTTTCTGACTTTGAATCATAAATGTATAACCAGTTTTTTACGGTAACGCCTCGAATTTCGCAAAAAATACCGGCGGAAGTAAAATTGTAGACCTAATACTAAAACTATAAACCTCTAACCTGCCATATCTACAATATTGACACCAATTACATATTTAAACCTCAGGGGAGTAACGAATAAATGCACACGTCCATTTCACTATGTAGATGTCACCTAAAAGTACTAAGAAAAATGTCAAGAAAATGTATCACTGTACATTTCAAAATTTTGCTCAAATATTGCAGACCCATCATTTTCATCCGTTCTGCAGCTTTTTGGTAACCGAGTAATAACGAATTTTACTGACAAGTAGCTTTCGTTGAGTTTTTAAACAAATTTACGCATTTAAAATCTTAAACATCTATTCTTGTTTAATAAATGATACCTCGATTTGTATCATATACATACCTTGAAACACGTTTAAGATAACTTAACTACGTAAGAAAACTCGATATACCGATACTTAAAATCTGCAATTATTTAGTTTCCAACCTAATAGTATCAATGAACCATAGGACATAACCCAACAAACGTCGAATACACTATTATCAAGTGAAATGCATCGCCAACCATTTTTAAAAACGCGAGAAACGTATTATATCAAATTTCGCTTATGTCGACACGTTAACACGTTCCGCGCTGTCCTCGATAGACGTGGCCTGGAAATGACAGTCACTCCAAACCGGCACCGTGGGTAATGCGTTAAGGGAAGAAAATCGACGTTCGACGATCTGATATCGAGAGAGTAGGATGCAGTTTCGGGAGTTCCGCTCGCGATCAATGTCGCGTAAGGAAATTGGCGACCATGAAGAATTTCCTTCGACGGAGGTTACGCCTCGTCCGTTGAGTTATGACCGCTTAAGGGCAAGGCGCGGAGGTGATGGAAAAAGAAAGGGGCTTACGATTATGCCGGTAATAAAAATTTTACCTTGCGAGGGGAAAAATTATTTAGGGCCCAGGACGCTTCGAAATCGGCGAGGAAATGTCGAGGGGCCATCTCGCTTAAACGGCCGATGTGGGTATCGTAAAAAAAAAGGAGGAGCAGGAGGAGGAGCGAGGCCGAAGGTAAGGCAATTTGACTTTCTGCTCCGGGACTCGATGATCCCAGCTGTAAAGGAAAAATCAGTTCAGGATAACCTTTTCCCCGAGATAGATATCTTCGATGAGAAAACGTTTCTCCGCCCCACCCTCCATGACGGTTAAGCTGAGAAACAGTTAAAAAATGCTTACTCCGCGATCACCTTGGCGAGAATTTCTTTCTTACGACCTCCATTCAGAGTTTTGCAAAGTTTCGCAGTTAGGATTATACGTTGGGTACGGACGCTTTTTTATTATACACAGGATCGTTCTATGATTTTCGTGACGTTGAAGACCTGATGATTTTGTGATGTATTTACTCTAAGACCAATCAGCGATTTTTCGTCTAATAGCGCACCTATTCGTACACTTTTATAACAAGTCTCCATCTGATCCTGCGGAGTTAGAATTTCTGTCGACCACGTGGATAAATTTTGTGTGGAATCTTCTTGCTACTTTTGTCCCGGTCCAGTTAACCCAGTGTCCGATGTTTGTCCACGTCAATTTTTTTTAACGCGGTTTAATGCTTTAAACATTTAGCACTTTTAAGTTTACCACTTCAAACGTTACGATATTTGAATATGGATTTGATTAAATTTATAATTTATTAATCATTTTATTATTTAAGGCACGCACTAGTGGTCAAAATGATTACTGTTTTACACAAAGGTTTCGAAATAGCCCACTGAAATTCTAACTTTGCAAGAGCAGATGGAGGATGAAAATAAAGGTATATAAATAAGTGATCTGTTGAGCAAGAATCACTGATTGTTTTTAAACTGAGCGAGAAATGTGGTTAGGAGTACATATACTTATATTTATTCTGTTAGCTGCAGTCCTTTAGTTGTGTACTTTATTAATTTAATGTTAATTTAAATTTGAATCAAATTTATGATGTATATAACTTTTATATAGATGCTACACACAAAGGGATAATTAATCCATACAACCGGTGGACATTAAAGTGCTCTGAGGACAGATAAAATATTGAATATTTAAATTCGTTAAGTCGTCGACGTACATTAGTTGAAGCATTTTTTTTTACAATTTGCCCTCTTATCGCATTATATTTGAAATAATCAAGTACAGTACTTGTCTGCTTAGAAATGTAACATAACGTTTCCTTAGTTTATAACGTTTTCCTCCTTTTTGATGAAATAGATAAGTTTCATTATGATAAGTGAAGAAAACAAAATTGATGTAGATTAATATGATGTCATTTTCTACACATAAGATATAAAAAAAGGCAACAGTAAATTATACATATATTAGCAGCACTTGGCGTGATTTTTCTATAAAAAGTTCGTGTAAAGATTTTACATTTCGAGTAATAATCTATTCAAGAGATTAGTATAATATTAATTTGACAGTTAACATTTTATTTATTAAATACGACATTTCAATGCTCAGAACATTTTGAATCGTATACAGATTAATCCCAATTTTTAATATAATTCTGAAGGAAGTAACAGCAAAAAAATCCATGCAACAGCAAATCCAAAATAATAAATAATATTCTTTTTTAGATTCGTTGTTTAAAAAATATCAGTATCAAATATCAATTAAATATATATGTTCTTCTAAAGGGTTTCCTTGTATTAGATTTTATTCTAGAAAAAGATCAGTTTTAGTTTAAAAAAAGACGGACATCACAGGAACATAGACAAATTCTATTAAGGTTACTTAAATAATAATCACAATATTTTCCTGTGACCAAGTAATCCATACAAAGTAATTCTGTAACAATCTATAACGTCAGTGCACATTTAAACCGTGAACTATCATTTCAGTGTTTGTCATACTGAAACTAGACAAACATATCTCTACGAGAGTAAAGTTCGATCGATTTTCGAATGGAGTACCAGAGATCGTTAATGATTTATTAATGCGTAAGAGCGCACCAACATGTTTACCGATGAACATGTATCTTCGAAGTTATTAACGATCGAGTAGCTTTCCAGGGCCGTTGTTTTCACAATGGAGTCACGGTATATCTGACCTGGTTTTTCGCATCTCTCCGATTCCGTCATGATTCCTTATTTATTCTTCATGGCGAACTTCAGGTACACACTGAATCATTAATTTGTTCCGTGACCCCTGAAGGGAAGCACGGAGAAGTTAGAATACGATCGTGGCGGTGTGGGCTAGGGCCAATTAGTCCAGATTTATAGACTATGATCGACACGCGCGGTATTTACAAACACCGCAGAAATTTAAAATTATGGTTGTTATAATACTCATTGGAATATTTAATTGTATTTTTCATAGAAACGTGTAAATACAACATTATAGAGCCTAATATAACTTACTGCTAGTCCAAGAAGGAGGGAAAAGAACGAATTATTGTATCTTTCAAAATTGCAAAAATGTTCTTCAAGAAGAAACTTTTGCATCAGAGTTATTACGTATAATGATTTCGTAACATTTATCGATTAAAAGGATTAAACGAAGTAGTTGCGCGAGGACTGATTATTAATCCTTTCTTTCCAGAGTTATAATGCACTTTTTCAGAGTTATAATATGCTTCTTTTCAGGATTATGGCATAGTTCTTGTCTGAACTATAATTTAGTTTACATTGAAACAGATAGCCAAGCAAGTATTGTTACGAAATCGTTATATATAATAATTCTGATGCAAAAGTTTCTTCTAATTGACATTTGTCCAGTTTTAAAAGGTATTTCGTTCTTTTCCCGTCTTCTTGGATTAGCAATAAGTTATATTAGGCTCTATAATGTTGTATTTACACGTTTCTATGAATAGTACAATTAAATATGTCAACGTGTATTGTAATAACCGTAATTATACATTTCTGCGCAGTTTATAGATAGCGTGCGTGTCGATCATAGTCTATAAATCTGGACCAATTGGCTCCAACCGCCTGACACCGCCACGGTCGTATTCCAACTTCTCCTTGCTCCCCTTCAGGGGCTGTGGAACAAATTAATGATTAAGTGTGTACGTGCATTCATCCGAGCTATTCCGGGCAAGGCGAAGTGAGGCAAATATTGGATTCAAGTTGTTTAAATTTCCAAGCGAGTTTGCATTTATTCTCGACGTTCTGATTTTCGACAAAGTCGGCTGCCAGGACGAGAATTAACCTGTTCACTCCTTCTTCGTGAGTACAACATGTGCCTGATACTTATGCTGAAATGTTTACGTTTAACTATTTGAGTAATCAATTGCTATTCAGAATTTCTATTCGTTAAACGCATTATGTGCGTAAAAACTGCATGAAAATAAATACGTACTTTTAAAATATTTTTAAATAATATATGTAAAAAAATACAGTTATACTACATATAAGGAATCGGAATGTCCATCGCTGCAGTATAACAAAATATTGATTTTTCCTATCGTTTAAATATATTCCTCTATGGCATATAGGTATTATGGCATTGTTTATACACATTATACATTTTTATATGCCTCTTTTTTTTCGGGATAGCGTACAGCATTAATTATAACTAGTGGTCAACTGTCCATCACAATAGAACATGAAGAATTAAATAGTAACCATAAATTCAACTTTTATTATATACAGTGACATTTAAATAACGGTCTATTTATATGGTTTGCCGTACGCCTTTTGCTTTCTTAGGCTTCTCATTTTAGTTTTCAAATAACATTTAATTGAGTAATAAAGGATGTTTTTTTTTTATTTTAATCGTTACATATTACAAAAATAAATACAATTTAAAATTATCTTATGCGTAGTAATAATTTTTATAGAAAATCTATTATTCATTACTTATTCAAGTATCTTTCATTATTCATGTAAAGTAAGCAGACTTACGTCTTATCCCCAAATAAAAAACCTAGGGCTTTAATTTAAAAAACAAAATCCAAATGTAAGTCCAGATAGGCTCTCGTTTCGTTCGGTCCCTTAACAAAAAAAGGTCAAGTTTTTTGCTGCAAGTTTTTTACGAAGGTAAATACAATACACATGGCGACGAAAGCGTTAATGTGGATCTACGATGTACACATCACGTCAAAAAAAATCGAAAAACGATCGGCTTATAGGAGTAGTAAGCGATTTAACGGGACACCAGCATGGAACACCTTTGACGTTAAGCCGAAGCCACCGAAGAGGATCACTGATTGCAAGTGACACCGTTGCACGGGCTTCGTAGTACGGTGTATGATCCCAAGCAGATTCACGCATGACCCCAGTACTGTCATATCGATTTTGTGCGATGTATTTCATCGATCACCTTGAATTACAGGGCACGCAAGCCAGCCGATACAATTATCACGCTATTAATCATTTTCAACTTTACAAATTGTTAGAAATATTATTCTAATCATAATTGATTCCCACTTGTTTATCCTAATTTTGTGAAATGATATTATAGGTAACGATACATTTACTGTGGTATTTACGAGCAGCCTATTCGCACACTGTTGCCCTTTAATTTTACTATGATATTATAGGTATTTATATAAGGTATAAATGTTAAAATGGAATCATGTATGTGGCCTACGAGACGTTTAAATTTATGGTTTACGTTAAAGTGCCTATGCGATTATTATAGTGATGAGCTGTTTGCATCCTGTAGTGTTCCATGTGCATGGATGTCAATATTTCTGCGTTATAAGATTGATCTTACTTTTCAGATGTGGATAATGCAAGTACAAGTTACCTTTTTAAATTTACTTTAATGATTATCATCATGCACTAAGAGAGGAGAGGAAGAGGTTTCGGGACATATGGCAAGATCTCCGAGCTATTTGGAGCACTCAGGATATTTTACAATTAAGTACTGACATTCATTCTTCTTCATATAAAGTTTTTCAAGTTTTAATAAAATCATACAAAATAATTTTTAGAAGAAAATCTAGTTTTTTTGTTTGATTTTTCTTCGCGTTTTTTCCCTAAAAAAACTCTGTGGCGCGGGCCTTTAAAACTCAATATTAGGTCCTGATTATATTAAAATATTTATAATATTAATGTGTCTACTGTATTTCTACTTGCTCTTTCCACTGTGCTTCATAATTTCTTTCTGCACATCGACTATCACTTAATGCTCCCGTTCGAAGAAAACAAACAACTTGCTGATCCTTATTTACCAAGGCTCCTAGTCTTGACACTTAACGGACGAGTCACGTAAAATTATGTTTTTCCATTCTATCGTAACTTCCTAGAACAAGCCACGTAGATTTATGTTTTTGTTTAAAATTTGATTGTGCTCCGTTAGTTTTTCCTTTTTATGCACATAGTGTTATTTTTTCTTAATATCATTGGTTGTAGTACTATGTATCTGTTAAACCTATTCGGCAGTTTTGCTATTTAGGTACCATTCGTAATTTCGTAACCATGAAAATGACTAACACGAAAATGCTTTTTGTAGAAGATCAGGAAATCTGCAAGAAAATTTATGCAAATAACGTGTATTTTTCACTGCATTCGATTATTTATACAAAACCATTTGTTTCCAATGTAGACAAAGCAATGCAATGTGTATTATAAACAAAGCAAACGCAAATACCAGTACTCCTCTAAATCTAGAAAAATGAGTCATTACAAGCGGTGAAATGAAAAAATTGATCGGAATTATATTTTTGATGGACCCTACGATGAAGAACAACCATAAAATCATTAAATACACGATCATTTAATTCTCATAAAAATTAGCCTAGAAAGACAAAACAAAATCAACACGTTCGTTAAGAAATTAGAGGTAATCAAAATTTTCAAAAGAAAACTTTCTTTTTTTCGCATTTTCTTACAGTATGACGTCTCGACAATATTACCTAAAAATTTCAAGTAAATCCAATAAATAGTTTTTCAGATATCCCACAACGACTCCGATATACACTCGTCATTTTCACGGTATCCTTTGAAAAATATTCGAAAAATATAGAATGCTTCCCGCGCGGCCGTAAAAAGTGATGTGCACAGAGTTACTGCCTCGCATTTGAGGAGGATGCGAAGTACAAGAGGCAGGCCCCTGGAAGCTGTGCCCTATTTATCCCAGAATTCGAGCTCGTCTTAACGAAGCCGCTCCCTTTTTGACTTTTGGGCCCGCTTCCGCTCCCCGCGCCTGCTCTCCTAACTTCACGGCATTCTCCGGCGTACCTGCATCGTCATCAATGTCAGACGCGATAATGAGGACATCTTGTAGCGCCTAACAAGACGAGTGTCGCACCTTCTAGCTGCCTTGTGTCTTCCGGGAAACGCGGGAATATCATAATGCGACGAATGTGCTTAGTTGGCGGGGCGTAGAAGCCCTTCGTGCCTCAAGACACGGCGACGAGTTCGAGAGAACGAGGTCCCCCTTTACCCACCGGGTAGGCAGCTGGAATCAAAGCTCCTCGCGATAAAGCAAGACCGACTTCCTCAAATCACTTTCCCGGAATCGTGTTTGCGGCACGTACGTTTTGCACGATAGCAGAATTAACACGTTCCGTAAAACGACTATGGCGCACGGATTGGAACGCCGCGTTTCTAGGCGAAGGACGCGCCTTAGACGTCGCTCCTGGATTCTGACGCGTAATTTGTGTACTGGATATTCGTAGGATGATCTGGTGGAACTTGCGGTGAGCTTGATAAATTAAGTATCTTCATCTCCGCTGGTTTATAAGGAGAAATTGTTATTGATACTATTATTATGGATATAGCTGATGTATGTAAAATAGGATTGTGGTATAATAAAAAGGGAAGATCTATGGAGAATCTACAAAGAAATTAATTGGAAAAATGTTAAGATACGAAATGATGTTATGACAAGGGGCAACCTCTGTAATCGCTGTAAAGATGTACATCGTATTTTGGTTTGACACTTTATCTACGTAATTCACTTAGTCTATCAAGTGGAACCTCGCGGTTCTAGGCGGAAGACTAGGTCGCACGCTGTAGACGTCGCTTCTGGATTCTTGCGCATAATTTGTGTACTGCATATTTATATGATGATATGGAACTTGTAGTGAATTAGGCAAATGAAGTATCCTTACGTTCATTTCCTTACAATGTGAAATTTAGGTGTGCAACTTTGATATCGCCGTTTTCCTATAGATTGCTTTAGCGGTAAGCAGTGATCGAAATAAAAAGAACGTAGCCGTCACGCAATAAACTTAGACATCTGTCAACATAACCCCGTAGAAACATTAGTCGATTTCTGTTTACATCATGAAGTTATTCTCAACTGAAAATGTCAGTTTACGAGCCAAGTTTCCGCCATTTGCGGGAGGTTTTACTTTTTTGCTTTAATATGAAAAAATCTATGGCCGAGACTCATTGAATGCTCTCAAATACATATAGTGAAGCATCTTTTGGTGAAAGAACGTGTCGTGAGTGACTTTTACGCTTCAAGAACGGTGATTTTCACTTCCAAGACTAAAATAGCGGTGGGAGAGAGAAATTTTTCGAGGATGCAGAATTGGAGGTATTATATAACGAAGACTCGTATCAAAGACAAAAAAATTAGCACGATAATTGAGAGTGACTCAACAAGTAAGCAACCAGTTTTTTTACCGTAAAACAATAATTTCGGAAAAAAGCCGGCAGAAGCATAGTTGTCCCCTTAATATATAGTGCAATAATATTAAAAGTTAACGAATCGCGTGATAATGATCGATAGATTAAATAAATAGTTTTTGATAAAAATACCTTCACACTTTCCTCTGATTCATAAGAAACTGTTTTGTTTGATATGGTGATTTTTTAAATATGCCGGTCTCGTGAGAAAAACAAATGCATTGGCATCGCGCACCTACGTGTCACACCGATATGGTAATTTATTATTAATTTTTTTGTAGTATCAGAATTCCTTTCTACAATATAATGTAGTCCTTCAAATTTTCTATAGTTACTTTGCATTTTTTTTATCATATACAATTTCTCATTCTATTTACTCCCATTAATGTTTGTAGTGTTGTGAAAATAATACAGGTAATAAACCGGCACAAAAGCAATGTATATTTTGAGATAAAGAATCTATAGTCAAAAATGCTCACAAAGGCTTCGCACGATCTGCAATTTTCAAACACGGCATAACGTAATAGGCGCCAACATAATGTCCATAAACTATTTCATATTTCATAAAATACACAGTATCATAGAATACCCACACCAATGGCACAAAGTAATAACCACGGACCCCGACGCAAGAACTCCGGCAGCAGACTTTGGAGATTAATCCATGCATTCCAATGTCATTTCAAGTCTTCCATTTCAAAATATCCATTTTTACTTCCTATACCGCTACTGTCATTCAGATACCATTGGTCACGGACGCAGCATATAATCGCCATATACATCGAATGTGTACATATATGCTATATGGAAAGTGATCCAAAGAACGCGGAGGATTAAAGCGGAGCTTCTTTAGAAGTCGGTTGAGAGCTGCAGCCGCATCTACGATACGTTCCATAACTCATTGTGGTTTATTAACATATTAGTATCCACGGACCAAGGCATCAATATGTATGTAAGCCGACGTTCGTCGGGGCTTCGTGGTTCGGCTTAAGCGGCGCAGGGGCTCGGCGGGCCGAATTAGGGATAGGGAGTATCATAATACTTGTAAGCCACGAGACACATTAAGAGGATCATATCGTTCGCGTACAAGATCCGTAAGACGTTCTCGTTTGATCCGGAAGGCGAGGAGGTGGCCCGCCGGACAAGTCGAGGCTAGTATCAGGTACAACCGGCTACAATGCGCCTGTCCAGACGGCGGTTTTAATGTAATAAGGGCGCTCGTGCCCTTTGGCTAGTTTACCTCGTTAAATCCCTCCTCCTCATCTTCCACCAATCCATGATCGAAAACGTGAGCAACTCGCGTGCTCTTTGCTTTCGCCATTGCGCCTCTCGTTAAGGTGAATTTATGCCCTCGCACTCAATCGTGACTTCTACGTAACGTTCGATACTCATGCTATGCTACAATTCAAACTTAATATATTGACGAGAATATCAATTTTATTAGCGATCTTGCATCGCGCAGGAATAATGATGTCAATATTATTGTTATAAAAATCAAATCTATTCGCCACTGGTCTGTGTTATATAATTATATATAATATCCATATAATTTCCATATATCCATATAATCCATATAATTTCTTATATGTAGGCGATCGTGAAAAAAATTCGGTCTGTCGGATGGCTGGATCAGGAAACAATTTTCCCAAATAAATTTAATCCGAATTTCTATCGTGATCGCCTATATGTTAGAAATTATTGTACAATATTAACATCTGATTAATCTTTTCCACAGACGAGTGGCGAATAGATTTGGTATTTGACATAGTAGATTTATAGATTTGTACTTTTGATTTTTATTTAAAATTAGTAGATTTGATAAGTATAATAATAATATTTATATTAATATTTCTGCCCCATGCAAGATCACTAATAAAATTTATATTGTCATTTGCATGACCTCCGGGCAAGTTCTTTGAAAAATAGGAAGAAAATATAGTTAATATATTGCTATTTCTTAGCTCCAACGATTCACATCCATTTCCACAGCATCTATCGGCTGATCTTAATTCTACCCGTAGTAACAGATGCGCATGATTCACTTAATCTCTATCCTTACAATTTCAATTTACCTACACGCATAGCGCTCGACAATTTTTCATGGAAAATTGATCATAATTGTAAGTATTGTAATTCTTTACGTAATATGATATACCTAATGATGACCCATAACTGGGTCAGAACATCGTAAACTACTTGTTGGTTTTTTCACTCTCCATTCGCTCCATTTAGAATTTATAACCGCTCGCAAGGATCCTTTGCTGAATCTCTCAAAAAGATAGTCAGGAGTAATTATGTATAATTCAAACTATTTCAAATGTGCCATGAAACATATTGGCTCCAACCTGTCTTCTTGGTCGATGTATTGTGTAAAATATGTAATTAGTATGGTCTTCTCGAGCATATATTCCAAAGTGAGTTGGAATCTTGGTCGAAAGGTGCAAAAGACTATGTGATACGATGTTTTGGTTCCTCGTGAGCCCTCTTCAGGTATATTTAACTAAAATAATACATTCAATTAGAAATTGTATTGACAGTGTATGTGTAATAAACAATTTATTTTCGCATCCTGAGATACGTTGTTAATAAAGGTCGAGTTAAAGAAAGGCGTTTGACTTGAATATACCGTTATACTCAGTTTTATATTATTTTTTATGGTGATTTGAAATATAATGATGAGATATAATGATTTGAAATGTAATGATGAGATGTAATGATTTGAAATTTTTTTATAATGATTGCGGTGTGAGTATATTGTCCTGTGCGTGGGTGCTATTATTTCATGTCAGTCCTATTTCCTTTTTTAAATTTGCTTATCTATTGCTCGCGAAGAGCACACCAATTACTTATTTTAAATGTGCCATTTAATTGCATGGGATTTATATGTACGATAATGGTGTGAACATGTTCAACATATTCTGAGATTAGCTTCTATTATACTTTTGTTTGTGATGGTATTGCAGTATCGCTGGAATAGATAGAAATCGTTTGCCTAAGAAAACGCTGGACATCGCTGCGTCACGGCTTGGACTTTGGACGACAGAGGGAAAATCCCAGGAAGGACAGTAGAATCGTGGAGCCAGGTCGCGAAAAGGTTGTACATCACGAAGTCGCAGAGAGATTGTAGATTATCTATCAATCACTTTCTATATTAATTCTCTTTTTCTTAATAACTTTGTATCAAACAACATTATACACTACGGTGTGTAAGAGTTATTTGCATTATAGGCGATTGAAATTTATACGGCCATGCTACGTCCTTATCTAGATTCCATTAAGTCTTGAGTCGATGGACAGGTGTAACGAATAACAATTACTTTGCAAGTGTCGCGTTTTTCGCTAGCATATGTATGTACAGTACTTTTCCATACTGTCTTTCATATGCATGAATATGTAGATGATGGAATAAATCGATAACTACGACGTTACCCAGAGCTAATTCGTGTTATACTGGTTTAAAGTTATTAATACTCTGCGTATGAACTCTATATCGGTATATATTTTGTAATTTTTCAGATCTGGAAAACAATGTAATCTTGTAAACCGTTCGATAAATTTTAGATTTGTATTGGGAACATAAATCTTTAGCAATACATGGACTAATAAGAGAAATTATAAAACGAACCTGCACTACATTATCTGTCAAATAAATTCATTTTGACAATAAGGAGTGAAGTAAAATATTTTTAACTATACTTTATTGTTTAGATTTAATTATCTCTCAGCTCTATGAAACAGTTTAATTTCCTAAACAATTCTATAAATATTAATTGTCACAAAACAATATTAATATTAAAACAATATTAATTGTCATATTCATTCGCTTTCTTTTTCCGTTTTAACAAATTTTCATATGAAAAGAATAACAAAAATATAAGATACTCAAATGCGCGAAAACATCAGGCAAGCAGCATACTGCTTTAAGACATAAAACTGCTAGATAGCAAGTAGATAGAATAGTCATCTAGAAATTACTGAGAATTCATATAATATTCCCAGGTCTCATACTCTACCTCACTCTGAGGAGCGGAAAATTTCGGGAGGAATTCTCGCGTTTCGAAAATGATTTACATAAATTTCCTCGTTATCGTATAGTTAATACCTAAAAATGCACTAGCGGATGACCGATGATAATCATGCACCATCTGTCTCCAGCTTTTACGCCTTATTAATATCCCGTCAAATACTATCTCATAATGAATCGTCCTAATTGATGAATAAACGATTCATGAGGTTAGAAAATTTCTCGACAAAAACGAAATAGCCTCGTAGCCGAAAAAAATTAAACGCTCCGACCGTGAAAGGGAGGGGAGAATACGGGCACGCCGCATTAAAGGCTTAAATATTTCAACTTCACGTTCGGCCGTATCTCGCATCCCCTAATTTGAATACAAAAACCAATATCCCACGGCCATAATTAGGGGAAAAAGTAGCTCGAAAAATAGTTTGAAGTGCCAAATAATATTACACTAACCCTGTCGACCCGCTCGATTTATCTCTCTCCCCCTTCAACCCCCGGGCCAGGCGTAGAAGGAGAAAAGAGATCGCCGCTCATCCATCATCGTTAGCATTTCATTCAGCGACAGCCGGTCGAGCGGAAGCTGCCGTTGACTGTAAAAGCTGTGTAAACTCGGCGAACAAACAAACGTTTTATGGTCGTTCAATAGTGCCATCGCTCTGTAATATCGTGACGCATATATATAGATATATCCACCGGTGCTGAAGGTGAGGCGCCCTGGATTGCGGACTAATGCCGGAGCGTTTTTCACCGTTTTACGATAAAAGAAAGCGCGTCATTGTCGATTCTGCAGAATATTTAATGGAAAAAAAAAGGAACGCGCGGGTACGATAAACGGTGGAAGCTCTTCTGTAAAGAATAGCGAGGAAAAAGAAAGGTACACGAGAAAATCCAACTTCACTGCTAAAACTTCTGGAAAAAGAAGACCAAGCATCTGCATGTAAAAACTCAGTAGTGCAATTACTTCTCCACTTTGCGCAGTCGAACGAACGGCTTTGAACTGCTCAGTTGTTTGTCACTCTTGTGGGAACGTATAATTGAGTATCAATATGTTGAAAACGAGGGACGTGAATATGTATATTCTGTTATTGCGAAGGAAAACAGTAATTCACGTTAAGTTATTCGCGTTGTCGTTGGATATACTCAGAATATTTGAAAAAAATATGTTGAATACATATTTTATGACGTTTTAAATATATTTCGTGGCTTAGTATACCTTCTCAAGAAATGTGTGAAAAGTAAGACTATTTAGGTCATATCTCAAAAAGAGAAGGAGAATGTCAAAAAGGCTACAGTAATATAAACTGCAATTGTCATTATCTATCAATTTGCAACTAATTGCTTTACACGAGGATGCCTCTACACTTTCTGCGATCTAAATTAAGAATGATTAACAAACAGACTTGAGTTATCCGATGACAGCCATATATTTTTGTTTAGTAAGTATAGACATACCGTTACGGGTTCAAATCTGCAACTCATCATCGTCCCTCGTCTTTACTCGGCGAGAGTTTTGTTTTCAGAAGTATGGAATACATACAGTGTCCGTTCCAGCTTTCTCGTCGTTTTGGACAAAAACAATATTTGTCGCCCTTTATGTCAGCATGTACATGAAAAATAGTCTGCGGTTTTTAGTCACCCGTCTTTTAGTACAAAACCACGATTTATCGTCGATCAATAACGAAAATCATTTATAACAAAAAATCCAATTATCCTCTGATAATTTTTAGTAGTACACATTATCGTTTACATCAGTTTTTAGAATTTACTTAACTTTTCTAATGGAAATATTTAAAAAAATGTTAATTTCTCTAAACTGTACGGTTAGTGTCTACAGATAATAATAATTACATATACGGATTTATTAAATTACAGCGTGCAGTAATATTTCCGTTAGTGTTGCCCTCCTGAATGCTGTAGTGGTTCTGAATGCTCCTGCGCCTATGTCATCTCTCTCTGATCCAGTCAAGTATGTGAACCACGGTACGCGGTACAGTTCGTTTGAGAAGAGTTTGCAATAGTACTAAACCCAACAATCAAACTTTTTTATTTATATGAAATAGTTTTTAACCTGTTGAAATTTTGCCGATTCAAATGAGACTAAATGTGACTTAGTTTGTATCATATTCCTTTTTGAAATTGCGCTATTATCGTGCGTAATTAATTACTCAGTACGTATTAAACAAATAAATGTGGTCGTATTCATATCGCGTTTGATCTCATTTTTATCAGCAGAATTTTACTAATACCGTAAAAAATATTTCGGATACAAGAAATGAAATTAAAAAAGTTAATACTAATACTTTTTAAGCTAGTTTTACAATGTCTCGCTAGCCTCGCCTCGTGTTTGAGCTGTCTTTTTTCTCCGTATTCCTCTTAGTTCTGAAGAAAAGACGTCGCTTCAATTAAGCTAATAATTTGGGCTTCTACATAGGCAACACTGATAGAGATATTACTGTAATTCCACGTACACACTTTTCACTTTCCACCAATCTTGCAACCCAAACAATTACCAAAGCCTTAGACAATTGCCCTGCTTACCACCCTTTACCCCTCCTTACATCCAATTCTAAGTACTTGCACATCAGAGCATACTATCTCCAAAGCGTTAACCCTTTCCAGCACAAATTATTATTTTTTTAGTAAGAAAACTAAATATTGAAGGAAAACAATTTAGAGGTACTCCATTAGTGGAAGCAGATTATACGGGAAAAGAAGATAAAGAAAAGGATTAAATCAACGAGATGCTGCGCATTTCAGCCGAGGCAAGGCAGAGAAGGCGGACGATCCGGATGGCGCAAAAGGTGAATTTGGCCGGCAAGATGACGAGCGAGAGTGAAAAATGAAGGTACGAAAGGAATCGCAAGGGGTTGGTTGACGCATTGCGGTGGGGAAATATAGGTCGTTCCGATTATGTCCGGGGGTATACGCTGTGGTGGAATCTGACAGTGGGAGAGTGACGCCGCAGAAGCTCATACATCTCGTGTATAACTAATGCCCGCATATATCAGCCATTCGTCTCCCGTGTATATTTTTGGCGGAGCGACGTGTGCACCGTCCTGTACACTTTACCCCAGGCGCATCCATTCCATCCTGGCCCCCTCGGAGCGACGGCGATGCGTTTAACACCAGAATTGCGAAAACAGTTAACATCACGAGTGTGCAATTTCTTATGAGTATTTTCCAAGTTCCTGAAAATTTTCATCGTTTTAACGCTATATTTTACATGCATGATTCAATTGATGTATTTCATTTTCTTCTATATTTCCGGCTTTCTTTTGTTTTCCATTTTGAAATGTGCACCCAGTGTACCAAGATATGCCGATACAGTGTTCCGTAGCTGTGATGTTATATGCCGTACCTTCGAAAGCGCATCCATCATCGATGACTTTAAGCACTTTTTTTCCTTCTTGGCGAATATATATGGAATGTAAATCGTAGCTCGATCCGCAGTGTAACTAGCACCGTTCCCACGCCAATGAGAAAATGGAAATTGAAATATAAAGCAAAGATTGAGATTTATCGGAATTAGACATGCGTATGGCTGTGGTCTTAATATCATTTCAACCATAACAGAAAATGGCGGGGAGTTTTTAGAATCTTCAAACATTTCTATTCATCATTAATATCAGTAACTGTTGGACTCCCAATAAACAGAAACTGGGCAGCAGTCCGATAAGGGCGCGTGCAGAACCACATCCCACAATGGAAATTTTCGTTGAGAAGGGGTAAGATATATATAATTCAAAGTTTATAGCAGCGCGATTTTTCTATTTGTGAGCATCTGGATCTCCTTCAGCTTAAAATATAATCAGTAAGATTCAAACGTACGTGTAACGCTCTTAATCGAGTTTTCCTCCATCGAGTCGTAGTATATTAAGATATTTTTGAACGATCTGAGGTGCACTCGTCTGCGTATCGCAGAAGTCTCAAATATGTGAATTAGCTAATTCATATTTTTGTTTTCGACCGGAACTTTTCTTAAGATTCAAGCCGTACATGCTTGCGTATCAGAAACCCGCAAATATTAAGGGTCAGTTTAGTGAGTAGGCGTATTAAACGAAAACTTCGCCGTGGACAGAAATTCAAATTTAAAAGATTTTGTCTGGAGTTAGAAAAATCAATAAAAACCTTTGTTCTGAAAGAACGTTGCGTTGACGTTCTTTCTCAACTTCCAAAAATTCGTCCGAAACCACTAGTCCATCGGCCTCATATCAGGGGAGTATCGTGTAGACACGCGTGACCCAAAACCGCAAATTTCATTACTTCAAAATAAAGTAAAACGATAAAACAACGATAATTTGTGACAAGGATACCGACTTTGCAGCACATTTTTCACCACGAGAAGAACATAAAACAGAAGTAATTACACGTGCGTGTGGCTAATAACATATATGTCGCAAAATCTTATAATTATTCATGCTGTTCAAATAAAATCAAGCAAAGGATAGACATTATCTCGATAGAATAATATTTAATGAAACAAAAAGTTGAGTATTCTTGTATCGATACGTGATACCATTCCAAACTCAAATTTCCTAGTTAATTAAAATCGCTCTGCAATGGTTATTCCGAAAAAAAATTATGCAAACGAGAGAATGTCGAACGTGGAAGACACTTAACGCAAAAAAAAATACGGTAAAAATTTTGGAAACAAAAAAGTAAATCAAAAAATGTCTTGAAATATTTCTGTAGTTATGCCTAATCGGTTTTCTAATTTTATATGTTCTATTTCCAATATCATCTCGCGGTATTACAAAAGGTACATAATAAAAAAATCTACGATGCGCATATCATTGCAAATCCTTTATTAAAAATATATCACACAATATATAAAGGTATGCTTTTCTGGGAAACAACGACCACTCAGGTTGATTCTGTATATAATAGAAACATTCAATTAGACATGCACACTCTTAATTGTACTGTATTTACGGAATAGGTCGTTAAGTTAAGACAGAAACTCTATTTTATTAATGACTAGCCTCACAGAACGATTGCATTCAAGAAACGATGGCCAATAATATTTCCTTTTACTCAAGACAATTATATTATATGACATAATTATAAAGTTAACTCTCGGATACACCGAATTATGACGTTTCAAATTACAAATGAGTCCTTGAATTAATTGCAAATGCGATTTATATCATGATACAATCTTCGTCTCTTAGATTCATTTCAAACTATTGTTCGGTACTGTGCACAGCGGTATCTAAATTGCCATTCTCGCTGGAAACACGAGCTCTCGATATCATCCGCAATGTTAATTGGAAGCGTGAACGGTCGTTGGGAGGACATTAGTGGAAATCATCGATTACTTCGTAATATCGAAAATTATACTGATATATTCGACATCCGGACATTATCAACCAATATTTAACAGCCAGGATCTATATTGGTTGCCCATGAAGATTGGCTATCGTACAGAATCATATCTGGAAAGTTTGATGAACAATAAACCTTTTCATGGTTACACCAAAATATTAAACGCCAAAATATTGTAATCATTATACACCTTATCTGTCTTCGTGTCATTACTTCTGACATTCGTTTTATAATGGAATTTGTTTGCATGTATTATAATTTTACTTAAACCTACAAATTGTACACTTTCTTTCGTATAAATAAACTTAATTTCCCAACGTTTAATCACATTTATAAAATTATCAGAAATTTATGTACATATCATTGCGATATTATCTTTAAACCATTATCTAACTGATCTACAAACAATTAGTAGATTTTTAAATATTTTCATAGGCATCTAAATCCTTCTCAAAATAATGAAAAATGTTAACTATGATATAAAGTAATGCATAAACTTCATTTAGATTTGTATATGTTTTAAATAATGAAATAGTGACTAGTTTGACGGGCAGAATATAAAAATAACATTGAAAAAAGAAGTGAAGGAAATTTGACTTCAAAACGTTCAAAATCTGTGAATTCTATTTACTCTACCTATCATATTCCTTTGGCTCGTGTACTGTCGTGAGAAGTAAGACTTATATAAATCAAATCATCATCATCATTATCATTAAATCAATCAATTTATACCATTACTTAAATGTAAAAACTATAACGCCGCCGGTGGAAATTGCATTATTATTATACTTAGTATTTTGCGTTTCTCCTTAACGTTAGTTTATTATTTGGTATTCCCAGTGATACCACCGCTCATCCATAAAATTTGTCCACGTCGAAGTATGCTAAGCATTAAACGGTTTTATTTTTAAATAGACTGTTGTGTATGCGCATATTTGTGCATACACAAACAGCATATATTAGCTAAGTCAAGTAAGCATTTTAAATAAGTTGTCATACATACGCGATACGTCGTTATACGTTTAATTTAAAAAATTAAAACGATCGATATTTTATTTTAATTTGCTTTATCTTATGTAATTTGATTACTCGTTCAATACATGATTTTGAATCAATAACGTCAATTAATGAGATCAAGACGTCATGCCAACACAATGCATCAAAGTGTTCTTTAAGTTATATAATAACGTAAAACAATTATGTTTGTTTCTGTGCACGCAGGAAGTGAAATTATCGCTCATAGGCATATATGACCTTGGTTCCTCGTAAGATTGTTACGTACGTTGTATATAGGTACACATATGTACACGTAAACGTATATACATGAAGCGTAGTATGCAACTTGTTATGCACAGTTTAAGTGGGTTCTATATTAACTGTGCAACAGTACATGATATATATTACAAAATTTATAGTACTAAGAAATGCAATACTGACACCAGAAATGTCTACAAACGCATATTATACGTTTTACTTTATAATAATTCCAGAAATATGTGTTTACAAGCTAACCTTCAACGAAAAAACCAAGCTGTTGAATATTAAAACATTTCCATTGTGATGCATAGATTTATCAGAGTGATTATACCTTTCTTATTATTCCTGAGTAAATAGACCAGCAAACTAGATTTTATACAACAAAAGCTTTACGCAGAAGCCATACGAGATTGCATATTGACTCACATGTGCACGTTATCAACGAGAAATTGTTTACGTACTTTTTAACTGTGAGCAGCATTATCAGTGCCGCGTGTCAATGCCCGCCTGTTTCACATACGTTAGAGTACTTTTTGTAATCTCAACGTTTTTCGAATGCAATTATGCAGGCTATCGTATATTTATATCATCATCTTGAAAATAAATACCATCAGCATAATTCTATTGCACTAAACAGGTTAAGAACAAAAGGTAATATTGACAAGCATTTAAAGAGGATTTATATTACGTTAAGTATACGATTATCATAAAGTGAAAGAAACGAGTTATCCGGTGATCTGGCACCAGAGTTCGGCCTGCTAAATGCTAGATATATCGTGACCTGTACACACGTGTCTTAACGCCCGTCACTGTTGATCACCGAAACGACATTATCATTCGGCATTCTTGGTCGGTTATCGCGCATTACGACATTTACCATGATTTCGAGTTCGCTTCTGTGTGTGCACTGTAGACGATAACACCGCGATGACGTAATTTACGCTGAAGGTCCGCTTTCGTCGGCTCTGTTTACGGACTGCTTCGTTTCGAAGGATAAATGAAGAATGAACGGTGAAATTCATTTCCCAACATCGGTAGTATAAAATTCACGATGCTACTGTTTGTTTACTTTATAACTATTTTTTGTAAGTCTCTTTTAAAGTTGTCTTTATTCATATTTCGCGCGATATCTTTAATTCGAACGAAATTAATGCAACTTAAAATTCTTAATCCGTAAATCTGTTTTTAACCATTTAACTTTGGAAGGCAATTTAACTCGATATACGCAAGTACTGTAAAGTTTGTAAAAAAAAAAAAGGAGGCTTGTCGGATGGCGGAAAAAAATTTGCGATTACCATCAGTGAAGTAAGACTAAATACAATATATATATACCGTTTGCCTATCAGTGGAATGATCAAATATTCAACGGCAAAAGTTAAACGATCAAACATTGCCTTTCCCTCTCTTGCTGCCCGCCAACGAACCTTGCCCGTCTATTTTCGAATCGGTTTGTGCGCTATCATCGGACGTCCGCTTGGAGATCGCAGATCCGCGCGTATAGCGGCGACTCTTTATTACGATTACAAGGTAATTCTTACGCAAACACCCCAGTCATTAGTATTCTCGCTTTGTGCGTTTTTCTTTCTTCCCATCAGCAAGAAAACTTGTACAACAATTTATTCTTATTTGGTAATCGATTTTACTGTCCGTAAAATAAATGCATTCTATAAGAAAACAGATAAGAACGCGATTTTTCGAGCGAATGACATTTCCGATCTCTCAAGAAGTGCAGTCGAATTTTTCAATTCTTGTGATTCAAATATAATATTTCCATAAGTTTTAATGGATCTTGACAGTTTTTAAATCAAAGCGTGATTTATTATATTTTACGTCATCGGCCGTTGATAATCGTGCATTACATTAAAACTACGAGTATAGCCAAAATGTGACTTCTTACAAGAGTTCTACATAAATATGGTACCGCGTTTTCTGTAATTTTCCATCATTTCAGTGCTGTATGTAAATGATTAAATTGTACTACTTATCTTTCTACTTTGGCCTGATATGCACAAAGATATGACTTGGATATCAAGATTTGTCTTGACAGTAGACTTTAGTACCTAATTCACCTTATGTGCATATGATTTGTTTGTTCTCTTATTTTCAGGCGGGTGAATCAACATTAAACTGTATTAGAGGCGTAATTAACAAAAAGATATTAATTGGTAGTTGATCGATGAAGAAATGAAGCCTGTTCCAGCGATAGACGCTTTCCTTCGACTAGTCACATTATATTTTTCGGACGACATTTGGGAAAGTATAATTTGCAAAACGTCTAATCTTATCTTGTCCGGTTTGCAAATGATAACGACCTTAGAACTACATCTCATCAGAGATACTTTTAAAAATATGAAAGATTGCCGAGTCGGGATGAAGTTAGCGTATAACAAGTTTTGTAACGTTTTTTCGAATCACCATCGTATTTGTTTACTACTAATATACGTACATAGAAGTGACCTTACTCGTATCGCGTACAGTTGATAGTAGCCATTTCATCATTCCAATTTCATAAAATTCTTAACATAAAATTCTTTTTGAGACGTTGTAATTGCAATAGACAACTCCATCGGTTATATATGTTCCTGTAAAGCAGATTGATACAATTTTGTTGTAATAATATTTTACGACAACTTTGCTGATGTTTTGTATAATGTTATAACAGTGGCACCTATTTCCCAATAATGTACGTATACCAAATAAATGACCTTGCCCGACTCATTAATGCACGATGAGAAGATACACGCTTATTTTATTCTATTTACCGCTACTGTTGCGGTGAACGATCAAAGTCTGTCGCAAAAAGTTTCCTCATACCACCTCAGTCATAAATAAGACAGTAATACACGTGCTACAATAGAACTGTCTTACTTCCATCGTGTACGGGTAATCACAGTAATGTGGTTATGTCATGATCACTTTACTCGTGCATCATGTGTGAATATTTCTCCACAGTAGTGGTTATACAATTTATATAATGTTACCGCAACAGCATTAGTCAGCCGATAGTGTACATATGTATCGAGAAAAATTGACTGTGCTCGCAGAATATAGAGTCGATAATTTCTCCGAGCTGTGAATGATATTTTTTTTTTTCAAAGCTGTGGGATCATATGGTTCACATGGCGATATTTTTCTGACAAGATCGTTTCTACGTATAAAACCTACTACGAATAATATACACAATATTATTCTCCTAATTATCATCAAATAGTATAACGCATGCTATATACATCACGTTGAGAAATTCTTTTTTATCAGATGACTATTTACAGCAGTGTACTTGCTCTGTGGACCGTTTTGTCCACAGTTTTAATATATGATTGCGTGTACAGCCCATGCCGCGTTACACACAAACTCTGTAAGGCTTACTCTGCAAGACTAGACACCTGTGCACATAGACACGTGTTATATTTCACACATTACATGTTAAGCGCCACGCTGCGTTATAATTCGTTAATAACACGTTATTATGTATATATGATTATTATATATTATATATACATATACATACGAAATATAAGCGTTATATTTCATACTTTAACATGTGATGCCACGGTTAGCCGTGAAGCAAGCCACTCCGAGCCGCTTGCCGATAGGCGAGCCAGAGTATAAACAGATGGGTCTAGTGACTTTTTTCAGTCATAATAAACACCGTTTTGGATTCGTATCCGGAGTTCGCTGAGAGTCTTAATGTTATAATACAAATTCACGAATGTTAGCCTTAAAGATGGCGAAAAATTTAACGTGAAAAGTTATAACCTTCTGTAATCAATATACAAGCAAACTTCACATTTCATTACTCGTTTTAATAAATTACATTTATGTTTTTAGCACATTGAGTGCCACGCAAATTTATAAGGAAATCCCCGTCAGGCCATGCGCGCTGTTTAGAAATGCGCTGTCAGTCACCAGTGACTGACGTTGCACTTAACGTGTTAAATGCATCTTTTTTACTGTGTGTGTGTATGTATGTGTGTGTGTGTGTATTTATTTCTTTTTTTTATTTTACTGTGTGCGCGTGCACATTTTTTTGTTATCGCGATGTTTCAAATCCTTAACTTTGATCAAGGCGTGAACCATCGACCTTCAACCATCCTCTTATCGGGGTCGACGTCCCCTCCTGAAACCTTCCACACATAGTGGCGGCCCAGTACGAGCACCGCGCTATGAGAACCACCGACTCGATTGGACCGTCGATCCTACATTTCGCGGGAAAGGTGATACCACGCTACTCGATCGAGACTAACCAAACCGCTGAAACGTAGTCGATGGGTAGGGGAGCGAAAAAAGAATTCGTTATTATTGGATCGCCGGGTGGGGTGTGCGTGTATCATCGCCGCGTCTTGTCCCCCTCCGCGCAAAACAACTCCCAATGACGCAATTCTGCTTGAAAAACGCATTGACTCTAGCAGACTACGAATAACCGGAGTTGCGCGTAATCTCGCCCCGATAGTAGCACCAAGAAGATACCCGGGGCGATGGAGAAGGAGGCGGAGGAGGAGGAGTCGACAGTCGACGATAATTCGATAGTGGTCATCGTGCCGTCGAATGTGCGAACGAGCAGCACCGGGATCCTCTGGAAACGGAAACAAACGACGGTGATAACGTCGCGCGGTGTTCAAACGTGATGATCAGCGCGGTGGACGAAGGGATCTGATCGGAGAAACGGGAAAAGGCCGGAAGAATGGGTAAGAGCCGGTCCGCGATCGCGATTCTGATAGACGACTTTATGTGCGATCGCCGACAAACCTGTTCCAAGTTAAATTTAACCTCAAATGTTTATCGCTTGGACGATGCTCGAAGGCATTTCCAAGTCTAAGCGGTTTCTACCGACTCGCCTGGATTCTTATAGTTGCGTAGACAAGCCGAAATTCGGCTTGTTCGAAGATCGTGAGACTTCTATCTCGTGACAGGGGCGTACTTTGACCATTAACCTAAAGCTCCGTGACAGTTCGACATGTTACGATGGGTAGAAAGTGAGTGTATAAAGTGTGTCGTGAATAAGGCGAGGTATTGTAAATGATTCTAGGTACGGAAATAGATAGCTGTGTTTTTCGTATCAGCTGTGATTGTATGATGTACGTTGACCATATGGTCGTCTTTCTGAATGCAGTAATTTGCGAGCTGAAGGTTAATAATGAGATAATTAGGATCGGTTTGGAACGTGCCGGAAAGTGCATTGAACTCTTGCATTTCTGGAAATCCGAATCCTGATTCTTGATTGATCAATCGCAATGAATGATAGGTGAATGTAAGACCTGAACCGGTTGGTGCACCTTGAGATATTAAGGATTTCTATAAGCGGTGAAATATACCTGCTTTATTAATGCCAACGGTAGAGGTACGATTTGTAATTACCATCCATTTGCATTGTTAATGCCTATGTCTATTTTTAAACTGAAGGTTAATATTTCGACAATCGACATCAGCATAGTGAAATGCAAAAAGGCTGTCGAGTTTTTTTTAATATTGGTGATAGAGTCAGTTAAATAAATCAGTAAATATAAATAAATATATATATGTATATATGTACGTATAAAGTAAGCGTCTAAAATTTAACAGCCAATTGAAACAACGATTATAAGTTTTCGTAATTGAAAAAGTATGTTAGCTATTGTATTATCAGTAATGATCATTGTATTCATCATATACTTTTATCACGAGGAGCCTCATTTGCAGAATGAAGATTGATATTTCAACGATCATTAGTGATAAGATAACAATTAATGTAACACTGAAACGTGTAACATTTTTACATTCTTAAGCCTTAGAGAATCACATTCTGTGTTTTAACATCAGTAAATGTGCGGGATATTAACAATATCTCAATTAATAATCAATTGCATGAACATTATATTTTTTTCCATGTGACCTTTGTGTACGAATCATTAATTTTACTGATAGACAAATCATTTTAAAAGTAAGAGCGAAAAATTTTTGGAAATTATTGAAAGTCACAATACTTTAAAACACACAATTTCTCATGTACAGCCTTCCGCAAGTTATCAATAGTTAACCTTAATATTTTAATGTTTCTATGATAAATTAAAATAAATTTGATGCAATCGTTAGCTTACGAATAAACTTGGTTATAATTTTTTACAAGTTTCAAAATGTATATTATTAATATGGTTTATGTGTAAAATACCTCGGTCTTTTTTATTAATATGTAATCATATTATTAATATCGTCGCATTATAAATATGTTCATGTATGGTTTAAAAATGTTTATATTAATTATTTCCATTCGTGTAGCAGAAAAACTATCAAAGATTCTTTACTAGCGCTTTACCTAGTGCTGGTTGATCACTTAATGTCAGATATATATAGAGTGAAAAAAAAAAGTAAACCGGTTGGTTGCATCAAAATGGTTTTAAATTACTACAAGTCATGCAAAATACGCTTATCCTTATAACGGCAAGAAAAAACATACGATTTATTTGTGTAATAGTAAATTATAACTTTGATTCTTGATAGGTTCAACATTATCATTTCAACGGTCATTATATTTATGGTATAGATCAAATAGGACGTACAATATTGTAATTAAAACCTTACTGCTTCTCGGATTGTTTGTAATAAATATGTGTATTGAATGTATCACTGGATTTTATAAAAGCTATAACGGTCTATATTTTATGTTGGATCTATATCTTTAAATTACATATAAAAATATTACGTTCCAAAACATAATACTCAAACGGTTGTTATGGGTATAATAAAATAAAAGAAATATTGCAATATTTACTCGAATCGTCTTGTATATTATACCTGTAACATGAGAGGCGTATAGGAAATATTACGTTTGTGAAAAGTGTTCATAATCTGTTTAAGATATATTGATGTTTATAATGTCAGCACAAATTCTATCAGTTTTCTTCACTAAATTCCTTGACGCTGCAAAAATTGTTATCGAGGTGATTGAGGTTAATATCTTGAATTTCTTGGTCCAATCTTCCTTGTCCAATTATTAATGTGAAATAGATATAAAATACACATACATAATATACTGGTTGATTGAATTCAATAAGCTATAGATTTCCATAACTAGTGGTAAAAACGTTCTCATTCACAAGAATTATAATGTTTGTAGAATTCTGCGCAGAGAGTACAGAGTTTATAGAAAAAGAACTCTGCGATTATCTAAAATTGTCGTCTTCCATAACAGCTGTAAATTATATTTAAAATTACAACGACACTCTTGCAGATGCTAATATCACTTTGTATAATACAATTGTTCTTCGTCTTAACGCTTTGCATTTCAAATGTTACATTTCACGAACTAAAGGTCAGAACCTTAATTGTAATATATGGTATGTTAAAAACAAAGGGAAATATTTATGTCTTCGTTCCACACTTTTGTGCTGACCGGATTACAATAAATATAATATAGAAAATCGATATAAACGTAAAAATAAAAAGAAACGCAAATTTGCATAACCTTTGTAAAATATTCATTTTTTAAATACTTAATAGTAATTTGTTAATATAAGATTTTTATTAAAAAGTATTGCAGGCCTCTGATTTATCATACGATAATAGTTACGAAAATGTATACACAGAGATTGATAGTCGATATTCGACAATCAGTATAGTAAAATTCAGAAAGAACGTCGGCCGAAGAGACGACAGGTTATTTTTGGAGGACATTTATAGGCAGCTCCAGGTTTAAGTTGTTTACGCGACGACGGAACGATTTTTATTAGCACGTAAACACATAGAAATACGGGGTGTTACAAAATAGCACGAGACCTTTCCTAAGAACAAAAATATTCTGGTCCTTTATCTTACATTTCTTTGGTTATATTCTTTGGATCGTTTATATTAAATTGATTAAGTGCGCGAGAAAAATCCTAAATATTTCTGCGTGAATTTAATATAGTTTTTCAACATTAACAGGAATCAAGTAAATGTTAAGTTTTTCCCAATTATTATTTATGGGATGAAGATAAAGTATGAAAACTATGAGTCAAAATAAATTCCGGAGTTCGATTTTGTATACTTCTTTTCAGTGTTTTTTACTCGACACAGTATTTTATATACATCACTCAACAACTCACATAATGCAATTTATCTGCAACGCTCTATCTTTAATTTACCCGCGCCCTTAGATTTTTAAAAGGCTGCATCTCAAAAACCTATTAGATTCCCGCTTCTTTAAATGCATCTTTCTTCAACACACACTATCAATGAAATCAAAATATATCAAAAGGTACGCATGAAACATTAATCCCTCGTATACAACATATATATCTAGGCCAAATGACCTTAACAGTGCTGGTGTTGAAAATGAATGAAAAAAAAAACATTAATCTCTAATATCTGTCTCAATAGACATTTTTTCATGACGTCATTATGAATACTGCAAACACAATATTGGTTTCAACCCCATTACAATAAAATACATATGCGTACTTTACGTTTCAGCGGGAATCGTGCGGTTTCTATTCGCGGTGATGCTCTGCATCGCGAATATGATAATCTACGGGCTGAAGGTCAACATCTCGACGGCCATCATCGGTATGGTGAAGGCCAAGAAGGGCGTCGGTCAGGGCGATTGGTCGGACGAGTGTCCAGGATTTTCCTCAGCGGGCAACGCCACTTCCACCGACATGGATGGCCCGTTCGACTGGACGACGACCCAACAGGGCCTCGTCGTCAGCATATACTTCGCCGGGTATCTCGTTGGCATGTTCCCATCTGGATATTTCGCAGATCGGTAGGTGATCGTCCTACTTACGCGCGGTCCACACTGTTGCCCATAAGCGGTTCTTGAGCAGTCCACAGATTATGTTTGCTGACAATATGGGTAGAGCTTGACCTACCTTTTCACTGTTATGAGCAAAAATGATTTCTATGTTGGCCTTTATATCATTATCATCATAATCAACATATATATACATAGCTGTATGTGTGTATGTATGCATGCTGCACATATATAAAATAGTTTTTATATAATATTTATTGGCAACCGAGCGCAGATTATAAAAAAAAAAAAGAAATTGAACGCTCAAATATGAAAAACGTTAAGATACGCTCTTGTTCTTACGACGTCCTTGAGCTCGCCACAGCGATCTGTTCAGACCCGCTACAGATTCTTATTTCAGAAAAATATCATATGACATAGTGCAGATAGCAACCAATGCGACATAAGTGTAGAACATAAAGAACACAATTATATACACGCACAAACGGCTCTGCCGCTGTTAAAAAACTTACATTTTTCATTTTTATACCTTTATTTTTTTTTCAGTACAAAATTGCGCTATTATCTCCCCAAATATTATTTTATTAGTTGTTACAGATGTTAATTTTTACTTCATAATTATACAGATTATAGAGCTCAATATTTCTTTATTTTTTAATGGTTACATAATTCTTGTGTGATGGTATTGTTGATTTGAGGCACCATGATCATCGAATTTTTATTCAGTAAAGTGTCTCCGGATAAATCGCATCAGAAGATTGGATTTCTGTGTCCAGGATCAAAATAAAGTTTATGGCAGATTCTACAGAATAATTGTAGAAATGTACTGATAAAAAAATGGCATGAATACATTTTTTTAAATACCAATAATACGAGAAAAATGTGAGGTACATTAACGAGGTGAACATTTAGTAAAACATAATCTTATCGTAGGAAATATTTCAGCGGTTCTAAGCTATTTACGTAATTTTCATATCTACGTATATAAACAATGAAAAATAAGACTGTCATGTATTATCAATAACAAAGGCTTAAAAACATTTTATGCATTGGTTTGTATATGGAAACTCTTGATCGATGGTGTATGCAAACTGTAAATGTCATTTATGTATCTGTTACAGAAAAATTGGTTGTCCTTTATCACTCGTTTTTCTACCAGTCATTTATATACGTGACATATCATAAGCACAGTATTACTAAATGTTTTGTTTAACCTATTGGACCCTAATTACAATAGCAGTTTCTAAGGATATCGTTTAAATTGTCGAAATCGTAAAACATTCAAATTATCGCAGAGAACATTATAAAAATATGATGTAGGGTAGTACCGCAATTTTAATTTTATAATCCTTGACAATAATCTAAGAATCATTACGTTGTCCTTATTATCGAAATGATTTTTTTTTCAAATTTGGCCTTCTCCCAATCAATTTTTTCACACTACAAACTTCGTTTGTGTAACGTATAGATTATCTTGTGAGTTTTACTTAACAATGAAAATTATTTTCCAAGCATGATGTTGTATTACAAAATTGCTTACAGTTGCAGCTCTTTCTTGTATAGAACTGTGATTCAAACTTTTTTCCTATATTTGGATCTCACACAAGGCGTATACTTTAGCATCATGTTTTGGCACAAAAAATCAATGACGTGTCTTAAATGTAATTCAATGCTATATAGTTAAGAATATTTCGGAATTTATAAGTAGCCTGTAATTAATGCTCGTAATTAATTACTATCCATATACATTACAAGAATCATTTGAAACTCTATGTACTGTGCATTTAATAGCGAGAACATACTTTTAATCTACGTGCTCGCAAACAATATTTTAATTATATCATGCCTCATACACTTCATTAATAAAAAAAATTACTGATATCTTTGTCAATTCTAGATTATTACTGATAACGTACTGCAATCATTGCACAGATATCTCCTTCGTACTACATAAATAGTTTGTGTATGTATAT
>JBCFXI010001509.1:0-50215 GCA_038496175.1 Ampulex compressa | reverse complement strand
TATATATATGTATATATGTATATAACATTTTGTCGGATACAGCAATATAAAACGTTCTCTTTTTAGCTCGCACATAACTTGTTGAGCCAAATTGAAAAGTATTTTTCGGACGCATCAAATTACATTTTATTTGTATGTCAAGGGGTTCAAAAAATGAAAACAATTTTTAATTCGTATATTATCAAAGATCACAATTGAATGATATTAATAAAAACTGTTATTGATATGAATACTCTCACTTCTCCACATTTTTGGCACAACACAAGAGAAGCGCGATAGCGCGCCGTCGCACTCAAATGGTTAAGCACTTGTGTCCCATAGATATAAAGAATATGATGTGCATCGATTAAAGTATAAAAACAGAAATTTAGTTGAATAAAGTTAAGACAAAGATATTAAAAAAAAGATCAATATTATACTTATGACGAGGACGTCAAAATTTAGAAGAAGAAATGATAAATATATACATCACCATGTGCTCCGAATTTCGTTAATAAATGTTGACGTTTCAAACACTAGTGTGTGTTCACCGTCAGGACAACATTTCTAACATTTTTCACGTCTCTAAATAGTAATGAAGAATGCATACAGAGTATAAAAAGAGGGAAAACAACAAAATCGATTAATTGCTTATATAAATAAGTATATGTGTGTAAAATAAGAAATACTTACGTAAGATCATTTTAATTTAGGACGTTACATTTTGGTGAGCGAAACATATAACCGGACGTTTGAAGACCTGACGTCGATCGCAATAACACCACTACAAGCTGTGTACATAACTACAAATGGTTCTGTATCTGTGTAGAGCGGTATTCGACACGGACTGCTTCTATGTACATAATGGAGCATTACGATCTGTCTGTGATGATGCTTTGCCCTATAAAATTTCGTGAGAATAGAGTATAGATGAATAAATTATAATGTTTCTATACATTTTCATGCAATGAATTCACAGAAACGTATTAAGATAATATGAACACGTAAGTTTTAATATTTAATAATACGAGTTCATAGAATATATTTAAAAACATGGTATACGCAGAGTCCATGTCACGAACCTACTATACTGGCGTAGCGTTCCAAATTATGACTATATGCTGTAATAATCAAATGAACTAAAGTTTGACATCCTTGTCACAGGTATACTATATTCTTTTTTACATTTTTAATCTAACTGAAATGAACGAAATTTCTGTTTTTATACATTGATCGATACATGTAATATAATTTATATCAATCTGATATCAAACGAACATTAATCTATTTATTTTAATTATTTACTTATATCGTTTCGCAAGATTAGCGATATAACAAATCCATTCTTCTAAAAACAAAATCAATTTTATAATATTTAATGATGTGGTCACAACAAATAGTAATATTATTAGTTTTGTAAAAAAAAGTACGTGTGCACAAATTTACATTATACATTAAGCACAATTAATGTATTTTGTCTTGACTAATTAATTCGCTTCAATTATCAGCATAACTTTTTTGACAGAGTTAAAGATTTAATACGGTTAAGTCCCGTTGATGGTGTCCCATATTTCGGATGACGTATTAGAGATATTCATCAAATAAAAATAAAAAAGCATTTTAGAGACAGAAAATTCACAAAGAAAATGTAAAAAAATGCAAATGTTAGTCACTGGTGACTAAATGAACATATTATTGATACATGAGCAGTAGTGTATGCAATTGCATGAAAAGTGGCTTAAAAACAAAAACTTGTGTGTAGGTATAACAATTAACGTGGGCGGTCACTTTGAGCACGTTTATATAGATAGTTTATAAGATAATTTGATAATAATTAGATTCATTTGGATGATTAATGTGCGGAGGAAGAAATTCAAAAAACTTGCATTTTGCCAAAATGTTATTTGCGGAGACAAATTAATTTTAGTTAACGGATACCAGACTAAGTATGAGCTCAACGCGGTCAGGTAACAATCTCTCCTGATTTTGACTAATAAGAAAGAGTTCTCAACGGTATGCGGCAATCACGTGTAGCAATCAGATGAGGTGTCATTCTAATTTATAATGCGTTTTTCTTTTTCTTCTAGCTTGTGGATGTAAACATTAATGTCGGTGGTCACTCTGAACGCAAACCCCAGGTACAAAAATTTGTTTCAAATAATTCCGTTTCTAAAAGCACTTTATATATGGAACACGTATTTTTCTGCCATTAAAACCTTAGATTTCATCGTTTTTTATCATCTTTGAAAGCATTCGTCAAATATATGTAGCGCCTAAACCAGAATCAATTCGCGGATAAAAATGTTCTAAAGCATAGACAAGCAAAGAACTCTTGGTATGAGTGTTTTGAAAGCCATTACAAAAAGTTGCTCAACAATTAATCCTGACGTAAATTCGATTTGCAATATTTTACCAATGCACAAGGTCACCACTTCGATCACACGATGTGAGTCTGAGTATGTACGATGTAGGTTAATTACAGAAAAATAATTAATATTTTGTTTGACAAGAGCTCGTGATTCACCTTCAACTTTCTTGAATGCTCTTCAAAATACATTCTTTGTATGCGTTTTTAAACGCACTATTCATTCATTAACAAATCACGTCAATCTAATTCAACATAATGCAGTGGTCTTCTATATAATCTCAATACCTGCACCTATCGAAAAACTAATAACACTACATTATGCCTCCCTTCACACTGAATAACTTTTATCCGCAGAATTTCCTTCTATTGCTGCAAATTTGCATGCTATTTAGATGATTTCTTTTAACCTATTAGGTACGAATAAACTCTGCGCGGGGCTGCTTCTCCGTACGGCCGAATTCGACGCGAAGTACGCATAAACAATGCGGCACTGCAATGTGTGACGGACAATAGTATTCTCTACGTGAGTAGAGATTTTAACTTTAATAATTTACTTTAATAACAAAAAATACATTTGAGTATATATGTTAAAACTTTTTTTTAAGCTTTTTTTTCAAAGTTATATAAATAACATGCATTCTAGATTACAAGGTGAAGCAATTTGTAAACAAATTTCTTATGTCGTTTGATACTTTTCGGGAAGAACGAAGGAGAGAACGAGCGAAAGCCACAAAAGTGGTGCGTCGTACACAGGGATAAACTCCGCGAAAGCAACTATAGTGGCACGTCATGCCTAAGAGAATGCCTCATTCTCTGTGTGTGCGTGCGTGCATGCGTGCGTGCGTGCGTGCGTGCGTGCGTGTTTACATGCACTTTCTACTATAATAGTGAAACTACTAGCCTCTTTTCGGACATATTTAAGTGTATCACAAGTATTCTTAAATCGATTGCAAAATTTTAGAAAATACCGCGGTACAAAGTTGTACAACTTTTCTAAAAAAAATTCAGACAGGTCATTTTTACTTGTTCTGTTAGTTTAGTATTAATGTTAATTCTATATAGTGTAGTTTATATATTCCTCTTAGATTAAAATCGTTTTCCTCGTCTTTACAAATTGTGGTGTTGTATATATAGCTTATGGATTACAATAAAATAGTTGACTAAAATGCTTCAAAGTTTAATAGAACAAGTTTCGTTACATATACATACAGCTGGTAACAAATGCTTGTAAAATGCTAGAATAGTTATCATTGTTATACTTTATATATTGAGTAAATGTACAATAGATAAACATAAATCGAAAGAATCTGACCGGTGAGCCGGTATTATTTTTGTTGATAAAAGCAATTTAAATATTTATAGTGGTGATGGAAGTATGAAGCTTTGCTGAAAACAGTTACAGCCTAACATAAAATGAGGATGGTGAACCCGTAATGATATAGGAGTGTATTTTCAACCATAGAATGAATGAAAAAAATATTCATCGATGATATTTTGAACAAAAACAGATATTCAACAAACTACAAAGTAAGTGAATAAAAAGTACTTGTAACGTGGGATTTTGACAAGGATTAAAGTTGTATTCCGATGACGATATAAAAACTTATAGCTTATTTATTTTTTTATTAAATTAGTTTATTACTTAAGGTTATTCAGAAAAAATAAGTAGTTCTGTATTTTTTTTAGCGTGAAATTGTAATTCAACTTAGTATACGACACTTTTCTTGTATATCACATAGTTACTTAACATAGTTATTTAACATGTAGAGCACAACAAAGTCCAGCAGCAGTATTTTTGTGACTGATGTTGGGATTATAATCCGCGTGGCTTTCATATATAATCACTTTCTATTCTAATACAAATTCTACTTGATATAGAGCATGTCTTTTAATCTTTGATATAAATGTTTTCCACGTTTTTAGAAGCGTTTGTTCGTTGTATACAATATACAAATTAGGCCGAGAAAAAGCATGAAATGTCCAGAGGATGAAAGTAGCAATAATGAAATCTCGTTATATATGGATTCGCGAACAACCTTTCTTAGCAACATAGTCAATTTCTATTCAAGAACACCATATCGTATAAAATAAATATCAAGTAAAGTTTAAAACTTAAGATGTCAGTGTGTTCCTCGCCTTCCCAATTAGTTGTCTATAAATAACAACAAATAGTACATACTCGCCATTTCGATCTTTACAACATCTTTACAAACACCTGAAGAGCGAGCCAAAGATGCCCCGTGTACTCCCGAAACAAGACGTTTTCATTACCTCCGAGTTCTAAAATATATGCCTCACTTCTACGACGTGTTTGTACGCCTGCGTGTATATAACAAGCTCGACAGTTCTAAACTGAAATTAACGAATTAAGTGCCAAGTACTGATGATTCTGTACCATATCAAAGAGGTCTGTACTCTATTGTTACAGTTTATATACGAACTTTGCTTTTGACATCTACCACAAACTTCATAATTTTGTTAGACGTTCCAAAATCAAACAGTTTATCATCTTATTTATAAAGTCGTAAAGTCTTCGGTATTAGAATGTATAATATCCTTAACAAAGTCAGCTTCAAATAATGAGCGATAAAATTTAATGAAGGAAAGAAAGAAGAGAGTGTATTAACGCTTTTCATTGATGTACTCGCAACGTGTTTCCGTATACAGGTACTAGTAGCACCCGCATGATTAAGTAACGTTGATGAATCAGCATGGAAAATCAAATAAGCATATTTGATGCCGGTATTAAGATTTTATAGGTAATCCTTAAGCGTTACAACGCCAACTGTACTTACCAAGGAACGTACCGACGACGTCACGTTAACCCTGAAGCCTTTTGAACCATCGTAGTGTAGCTGCACAACAAAACAACACAAGCAATCACTTCTTGATTATCCTCAAGGATTGCTGAAATCCTCGATAGTTGTCGATCCTCGTAGTCGATCAATTTCGCGATATTCGAGCACGTTTCGCAATGTTAACATGGCGAAAGAGGACTTCAGAATCAAATCGATGATCGCGTGAATTATGTATAGTTGATGGTCGACGCGAACACGTGTACCAAACTTACGAATGTTTCTCGAAAGCGCGGACGGCAAAAACACACATGTTATCCCGTGAAGCGCGCCAGGCGCACTGCTGTGCCGAACCGTTGGAAACCACCCCAAAAGACTGCGGACCGTCTCCACCGCCGCCGGTGGTGATGGCACGCAACAAATTCTACCGCCCCGTCACCTCTCCTATTGCCCATTGAAGGAAAAACCTTTAGCGTTATTGCCGCATCGTATGAGCGTCCGATTATCGGCCGATGTACCGCTGCATGGAAAATTTCGATAATTGCTTCTTCGGAACTCTTTGTTTCTTTTTAGGGACGTATAAGCCACGATAAAATAAGCTTAATTAGACATAATACTCCTAGTTTTCTATAAATAAATACTCCTAAAATTAATAAAGGTGTAGGGATAGATTTTGAAGAATTGGATTTTCTGTCGTTCAAGCTGTAGTAAGAAGAATTTAAACTTAGTATGTACCATGTAATGAATATACTTCAGCAACCGCGCAAAGAAATTTATATACAATAAGATGATAAAAATTGTCACTGGCGGTTACGTGAAAAAAATGAAAGAATTTTACACTGTGCCAACGTCGACCGACAAAACTTTGTCCTTATTGCCGTGTCGTATAGTTCTCCAATTATCGGCTGATAAATGGGGCCTGCTGCATGTAGAATTTTGATACTAATTTCTCCGGTACTTTTCGATTTCTTTATTGTATCCAAGAAATATGGAATGCGAAACCTAAAGTGAATTAGCGTATAAAATTTATAACGTTTTAAAGTATTAAGACAAATTGGATTTAAGAATAAATTCTATTCCACTCAAGTTGGTCAAGAATTTTTCTGAAATATCACGACTATGTATTCTCAGTTATACTAATAATATGTAATCTCTTTGCAAATGTCATAATTTCGAAAAGATTAACTTACAGGTATAAATACAATAAATAAAACGTTCCATTATCAATGTACTAAAAGCGTAAACGAACAATTAATCTTATAATGAAAGTTGGATAATATGATAAAAAGACATTGCAGATTTTTCAATTAAACATTGAATGCATTTCGTGCTTTGTTTATATTGGAGGAAAGACCGTGTAATGTTGTCATGTCCTATAAGCGTGGGAAAAAACGCTAATATCGCAAATTCTTTAAAGAAAATTTTAATCGCTATTTCTTTGGTGGCCTTTATTTTGTATGTTGTACGCGAAGAATATGACAAAATATGACTATATTCAGACAGAAAGAAAATATATAAAGCAACGCTATTGTAATTTTAGTCATAATCAATGAACGGTGAAATATTGTAAAAAATGAATGCTGCAGAGAAAAAGAAAGGTATAAATCAGACAATGTTAAAAGTTATAACTATTTAGAATTATAATTAGAAATAAACATATGCTATGTATATTTGAATTATTCTTGCAACAACTCACTATAAACCAAAGTAATGCTGGAGTAACATATTCAGCACATTGCGATGTATTACAATTTATTTGCAATATTAATACGTAAATACAATGAAAAACAAAATTATTATGTATATAAATAAATAATTAAATGGAAAACACTCCAAACTCTATCGCTTTTCCCATTTAATCGGTTAAATTTAAATTTCAATATAAAGAAACGCATAGCTATGATAATAAATTTACATGTCCAAAAATTCACTCGCTTATTCTCTCTCTTATATTTATTCATAAATAAGCACTCTCTTATTCGGATAATAATTCATAGAACCTATTTCCATCTAAAAATATATTTTGTATATTTTTATTAGCGAATCTAATTTAATAATTGCCGAAAAATCATAACCAATCAATAGTTTAAATATTATCTTTTATTTAAAGTTTTAATATCTACTCTTATGCTAATTTGTTTAAAATTTTGATACTCTGCAATGGTGATAAAAACATAAACATTTTACTTTTTGCGACATATCTCCGCAAAACTAAACATGTTTGAACATCTAACATGATTTGATTGCAAAAATTTATCCACATTGCTTAATGTTGACACTAATAGTAAGGTCAAGGTACATTTTTTTACTATTGTTTATCTTTTATGCAAAAAGTATTTAAATTACATTGTTTTTAGATCCCGTATTCATCTACAACTCAATATCAGTTTGTAAACTAATGTATGAGATACTCAAGAATAATATACTATAATACTTATAATAATTTATTTTTATTTCAACGTGATACGTTTATGAATGTCTACTGCTTACGTGAAAATTCCACACGTATATTGTGCTAAAAATATGTTTGAAAATATTTCGTACGCTAAACAGATTTAACAATTGAATATCATGCTCAAATGTTTATTGGTAAAATATATATGTAGTACAGTTAATGGCAAATTACTACAGCATTGGTACAGTAAAAGAAGATAATCTAGCCAGACTGTTTTTACATTGCGACATGTTTCAGAAATTACTTATACGAGGTGTGATCAAAAAGTAAGGTGACTTTTTAAATTTCGCAGGATACCTACACTCGATTTCCGTTTTTTTTTTTCCTTATATTGATACACTCGTTTCGAACATATGTTCACAGTTTCAGCTATATAGCATCTTTCGTTTGCGTGTGAGAGGCACCAAGCTTGGACGTGTTTTACGTGTTCGGCGATTTTTTGCTGTCGAAAAAAATGCAGCAAAGAATTCGCATCAAATTTTGTGAAAAAAAATTGAAATATGTGTTCCAAAATACTTTAAATGTTGACACTGGTATACGGTGAGTGTACTCTAAGTAAAAAAAATTTGTGTATAAGTGGTACAAATTCTTACAAGAAGAGCGAGAAGATATTCATAACGAACCTTGCTCTGGATGCCCGAATTCATCGATTATCATGGCCTAGTGCATCAGTCCTTACCACAAGGTCGTACGGTTAATAAGAAGTGTTACTTTGCAGTTATACAGCGTTTGCGCGAAGCGATACGAAAAAAATGCCCGGAATTGTGGAAAAACAATTCATAGATTTTGAATCACGAAAACGCATCTGCTCACACATCGTTGCTTGTAAGTGATTTTTTGGCTAAAAAACAGCATCACAATCATGGCCCAGCCACCATATTCACCGGATTTAGCCCTCTGTGACTTTTTTCTGTTCCCAAAACGGAAAAGACCAATGAAAGTACGGAGATTTGTAACGATTGAGGAAAAAAAGACTGCATCGTTGCAAGAGCTCAAGGCTATACCAAAAAGTACTTATCAGAAGTGCTTCGAGGATTAGAACAAACGCTGGCACAAGTGCATTATGTCTGAGGGGGATTACTTTAAAATGGACAACATAAATATTGATGAGTAAATAAATATTTTTTGATAAAAATAAAAAGTCGCCTTACTTTTTGATCACACCTCGTAGATCAACAAACATAAGAATTGCAAGCAAACAACAAGTGACAATCTTTGGGAGAGCCTATTTAACGATTTAATGGGTTAAGGTTAGTCAGGAATATAAAAAATGCATTTTTTTTGCATTTTCTTACAGTATGATATGTCGAAAATATTATATAAAGTTTTCAAGTAAATCCAACAATGTTTTCAAGATATCCTACAATTACTGTTTCACTCTCGATGATAGGTAGCTGACGGCAGATGCGAAAACAATAGCAAAAGCTAATACAGTTTATGAAAGCTAAAATTTTTTTTTTTTTTTTTTAATTCATTTTTCGGCACCGACTGCTAAGGTCATATGGCCTAGGACCTACTGTTTAAGGTGGATTCCGAACCACCAGAGCTACGGTATACATATCACATAGAAAAACCAGAGGTGATGGGTGGGATTCGAACCCGGGTCTGCCGCGTGGCAGTCTGAGCCTCTATCAACTACACCACCGTAGCTAAAAATTTATGAAGATCTCATTAAGAGTAATTTACGCTCAATATGTGTCGGTGGATTCAATCAAAATAATAATGAAAGCATTAATCAGCTAATGCGAAAAATGAGCCCAAAAATTTTGAATAGAAGCTCCACTATTGTAGAAATTGCTACATATATTGTAGCATGTGTTTTTAATGAAGATACACAGTCATTATTAATTGTTATGAATGCCCTCAGAATAAATTGTGAACCAAATGCCCATCGATACGCTGAAGAAACTGATTCTGAGAGTATAAACATAGCAGACAAATGCGCTAATGAGAACACTCGACAACAGCAAATAGATATATTAGAAGCGGCAGAAGAAACATTATATGGCCCAGGAATAGATGAGTCGGTATAAGTAATTAAATGATTAATATTTCTATGCCTGAATCGAGTGTAAAACTTTAAATGCCTTTTTCTGGGAATTATGCTTTCGAAATCAATGACCACTATAATTCAAAAACCACTCAATGGATTTGAATAAAACTTATACAGCTTATTATGAGCATAAAAAAATAGTGCCTGGTCGAAGGATTGAACCCCTCTTGAACATCAAAGCATCTGAAAAGCATCGCTCTAAAGTCAGCAACGCTCCGAGATAAACACTCAGCAAAACACTTCGATCATAACACTAACCGAGGAACGTAGCAAGACGACTAGCTCGTTGGCTCTCACATATCACGACCCTCGCGTATTTATAACACGCGGTGAACTCTACACAAACTTTCTCGATCCGTGAAACAAGGTGTAGCAAACCCAATTGTTATGCCGAAGAAAGCCAGATTTCATTGACATCCCAACTAGTGGCTCGCGCGATTAATTTTGTAGCGAAGGGCGTACGTGTTCGCTAGGCGTGTGCGACAATTACGAAAGTCTAGGCTAGCAGCGCGGCGCCAAGCTTCGTGCTTGAGCTTCGTCGGGCTTCGATCTTCCCGAAGCTATATATCGATTCAAAAAGCAGTTCATATATCTGCGAGGAGATCCGTGACGTCTGCGACCCTCAACGCATGAACGTCCACAAACGACATGAACAAATTGAATAGACTACTAACTGAAGAATATGCAAGTACACATTGTAAAAGGATCCCTCAAAATAGAGGTAGCTATTAACCATTTCAAATCTGAGAAGTTCCGTTACACTTAGCGGCTTGTACATAACTGTCTCTTATTATTTAATTTGTAAATATACACGTTGTTTGTTATATTGCGAGTGTTCAATTGTCGATCCTTGACTTTGGCTCCTGTACGGCAAGATAACTTACTTTTGAAAACGTCACCATATCTAGAAGCAGCAATTGCACAGGGAACAGATCACCCAATATTGTCGTTCAGTAACACTCACGCAACTATAACCACGGTCTTTTCCGGGTTAAGGACTGATTGTGGAAACGCAAGAGAGAGAGACAGATACGCTAATTTTTTCTCTCACCATCAACAGTGATATTCGTTGAAGTATGATATTACTTGAATCTGCTTTGTTACAAATCAGACTCAAAACGTAGGATTTCATGCTTTATTTCTGTTACTTATTCGAGTGAATAATTTGCATTATTGAATCATTTTCTATATAGTTTTTTAAATATTCCCTTTTTTTTGTTAATATTCGGTAAAATTTGCTATTGCAATATGTCCAACAACTTTCTTAAAATCATCAAAATGATGATTGATGGATTCTAAAAACTAATTAAAGCTATTTACAACAGAATTATACATAAAATCGAAAAATTTACAATTGCGACTATGATCTTTATGAATCTATGTCTTGTAAAATGTACAAAAATGTAACAAGTTTTTGACAGAATTGTAAAGTAGAAACTTTAACCTTTCTATTACACTTAAAAACTTTGCCGGAAAATGCCGGTAGAGAAAACTAATATAATGTTCAAAGGAATATAAGTTAAAACAAGGTCGAAGAAATAACAATGAAATGGCATTTTCTTAAAGCGTTCTGTCTTAAACAGATTAGCTGAAATATTGATGAAAATACTTTGCAACCGGTCCGGTTACATCGCATTCAATGAAGAATCTCAACTGACCGTCCGAGCAAGTGGCGATGAATTTTAGGACCCCTACGTGAGACAACGCCTTAAATATTGAGACAAGAAACAAGCTCCGCGAACATTTCAAGTTCATTAATCTGGTGAGGCCTAACGAATAGTTAGGAATAGCAATATTAAAATTTACGCGAATCGGTGAGCGGGCGAGCAAAATCCATTTTTGTAAGCTGGACAGAGACGTATGTCCTAAACGACTAAAAACAAATTCGTCTTTGTCGTAGCTAGTTTACATAAGCGCATATATCATACGAGTTACAATTTAATAAAATTTTATTGAATATATCCGAAGCAGACATGCACGATAGACGAAATGTTGTATGAACTCAGATTGTTCTTTATTATCATCCCGCACACGTGGGAAAGTTTGTTGCTCGTCAAGATCACGACTTTTTTTTTAATGCAATTCATGGAGCAAAAAGAATAGGAGCACTATGTCACAGTATAAATTTGACTAGTAACACTTGTCTTAGCACCTTATTATATAGGAAAAATTAATTTTGTATATTTGTCAGTTATTTATTTACATTACTAGCTATACCCGACTACGTGTTGCTGCAACTCAGTCTCGTTTCAGAACATTTTCGCCATGAGTGTGCAATATTTTTCGTTGTTCCATTGTCTGTATAGATATTGTTCGGTACGATAAAGTGACCCGCCGTACCGATTCCGGTTGTTGTCACTTCCGAAACTCGTCGCATAAAAGCGCTCTAGAAGCCTTGCTTGCGATTGATCTTTCGTTTCTCGATTCGCGGGTCCTTGAGCATCATACTCGTCGCGCGCATTTTCCGTGCGGCGAAACTGCCTTACCGCTGTCACTGTAACCCGCGCAGGCAACGGTTTTGATTAAAAATTACAAATAAGAACCATACGGTTATCGAACCGTGCAACATCCGCTTAAATTTCACTATCGAGTATCAGTCCAACATCAGAGCTGTACAAAGCGATAGCGAATTCACCGAAGGTTTGAAAAGCATTTTTTCGAGATCGTCAAAGCCATGAGTGCCTATTTATTGTCAATTCCTTCCAGTTGTCACGATCTCTAACGCTCCTTGCCGATTTCTTATTATTTTGGAATATGAGATATCTATACTTTTTGGAGCGAACGTGCCGATGCGACGCTCCCCTGGGATGAGGCAAATTGACTAACGATCTCGGGCGAATTTTTGGAGGAGTTGGGTGAATTCTTTGACGAAATTACCGTAAGGACGTTCAATGAATAGTTCAGAGACGAATGTAGGAGGTTGTGAAAGATTCTCAAGAGCTGCGAAACCTTCTTTTAGAATAAAAGATTGTATTGATGATTCTAGTTTGAAATAAAACCTTTTAACATTGAACTTCTGTACACTGCGAGATTAACGTTTGAATTTATTTTTCATCAAACTGAGCCATGGTCTTCTCGGTTACACCGATACGCAGTCGAGTGGGCCTCAGTCCTTCCGGAGGTGACTTTGGGTCAGGACGAATCAGAACTTTCCGATTATGAAACAAACTAAATGCTGGTTGAGTCCAGATATTTGCACCTTTTCTGGTACGCAGTCAAGTGCGCCTTAAGTAGTCTACAAATATCAGGGTGTCCACTATTAAATGGAGAAAAGCTCTATTAGAAAACATGATTACAACCGTCTAAAGATTACTAGTATTAATGTTTTTAGCAGAGATATTGAGAGACCGTCAGTAACTTCTTTATAGTCTTCTAACCGTGGTACGAACTTGAATTAAGATAATATAACTCTATGGCGTAGCCTAAAGTATCTAGTTATATATCGATAGAATGCTACCCCTTCCTAACGAAAAAAAATGACAATAGCATGACCCGATTCTCTACGTGCATCTATCCCATGCGTCTTAGATTTCGGTTTTGTTTTGGGGTTCACATAATCCGCGATGTTGACGAAGGGCTAATATCTTCGCGTGCCTTCTCCCAATTCCCTGTTACGATTAAGATACTGTTTCACGGCTTTGACCCACATGCGCTTAGTACTGATAAGCTGTTTGGTCTCTCTACTTCCCCTTTTTGATAGGCGTAGGGGTGGAGCACGTAACACAGTGCACTATAAACTGTCTACCCGGAATCAAACGTTACTACGATGATACTAGGCATCATCTTCTTGCCTCCTCGCCCATCCTCATATATCAGCTATCTTTTTGGATTGTTACTTAGGTAAACCCAGTGACATTCAAAACAGACATAGAGATTGTCTGGTTTGCTAACTTTAGAACACGCAACATATAATTATCTATGTGAAAAGCAATCCGTGTTAGATCTAAACCGCACTATTCTAAAGATTGGCTTCGAGTTTTGTCAATGGTGTTTGCAGACGCCGATAGAATTGGGAATAGCAATCTCTTAAATCGAAATAGCATATGTGAACGAATGCGAGGAATAAGGATATCTTCACCTTTAAAAGCTTCTGTCAAGATTGTCGCTTCTACGATGTTGCTCATTAATCTTTTTACTGCAAGCTGCGTGCCGTTCCAAAGTTTTCACTCGTTGATACTTCGCAACATGATATTTGGCATACCGATGTTCGATTGCAGTACGTGCGGTGACATCCCTGGCAAATCGAGTGAATTAAAAAATACGATTGGATAAATAACCGCTTTATTTGTTTCCACAACAGTGTCGAAGGACCTGTATATAACTGCTCCGCTTTGAATGTTAGATTGAATAATATTATTAATTTCGTAGATGTGTTTCTTCTTAGCCATAAAAATAGCGCGTTTACTCAGCTGATCGTGATTTTTATAATTAGTTGAAATATTGGGAAATACTTTTTCAACCTATTTTTCTTTTGACGTCACTGAATTACAGAAGCTATGAGGTAATAAAATTCGTCGTGAGGTGAGATCAACTGGCACCTTTTCGTTCCCAATTTCCAGCAATTGACATGAGAATATCTCAGCTGATTGATCGTTTTGCAACTAGATATACATATTTGTAGTTATTTCTGGGATCGAATCGCTGTCAGAATCAATCTAATCAGGAATGTTTTACCAGTTCTTTCGGGCGCATCTAAGACGAAGATTTCTCCAACTCCGTTATTGCTAGTTTGCATTATTTGATTGTAAATGCCTTTTTGCTCAAGCGTTAGCATATTCCGTTGTATATACGACAAAGGATCACCCGTGTTGTAATTTTATCCACGGTTGATTGTACATACGACAAAAGATCACCCGTGTTGTAATTCTACATCGAACCAAACAGTAGCAAATGAATTTGGTCATGCCATTCCCAATTGATTGCAAACTTTGATCGCGATTTCTAAGCACAAATCTTCAATTATTATCAACGCTTTGTTGTAGATTTCTGCTGTGAAATCCATGTTCATATTTAAATTTTCCTTGCGTATGTCACGGACTATCCGCGACTGTCGAAGTTAAGTCGCGGTTTTCGTGTCTTCCTGATTTATTTACCGAGATTTTAAGATAAAGATAATTACGGTTTCGGGTTAAGCGGGTCTACGCTACACTCCCCTGTGATGAGGCAAATTAATTAACACGTTGGGCGAATTTTGAAGGTTGAAGAAGGATATCAACGAAATCTTCTTCCGCAATAAAGGCCTTTATTGTTTTCTCTAGGTTATTATCAAAAGTTCTTAACCTTTGAGTTCCGTCCACCGCGTATTTTATGTTTAAATTGTTTATTCAGAAATTCAGATTCTCCAGGGCTTTCGATACGCAAGTAAATGCACCTCAGAATGCCTGGGATTGTCTAAAAATTCCAACTTCGATACGCGAGTGAATGCGCTTCAGAAAACTCAAGGATATCTTAGGATTCTGTGTCTGGATGGAGAAAAACTCGGTTAAGAATATTTACAGAAATGATCGAATCTTACTGGTTAAAACTTAAGCGCAGGGAGATCGACACTGTCGCGAATGTTACTATCGCGTCTAACCGTAGTGAAAACTCGAATAGTAGTGATGGCCGTGTCCAAAAGCACCGATATATATATTGTCGAAATTCTACCCCTCCTTAGTCTAAAAATTCCAAGGGTATAACGAGGTTCTGCACGTGCGTCTGTGGCCTGTGCGTTAGGTTTCTGTTTATCTGAGGGTTCTAGAGTCTTAGGCGTCAACAATGAATAGGTGCCTTTGTGGACTATAGTCTCTTGTCGTCTTCTGGTATTAAGATGACATATTATGGGTCTAGACTTTTGGGTGCTTGGTTCCCCTAGTTTTCTGTTTACTGGGTCCTTGAGTTTTTCCCTTTCACTATCGCTGACCTAACCTTTGGGCAACTGGCATGCAGATGTTATATTTCACTCTGGTTTGTTTCTCGATTTCCCTTTTCAATAAGCATAGGGCCGGTGTACGTCACACGTATTCGAGTGCCATTTATATTTTTACCATAATTCTGCCAGAGGTGAAGAAAAGAAGGCGGTCAACATGATTGCAAACGATACACGAATTTGATTTGGATGTGACGTATTTGCACGCGTCATTAATGTATAGATCCTAGTATTGGCCGTTCTCCAATAAATTCAGAACTTGACATGTACTGCGTAAAGTGGCAATGTTTAACGCCGTTCACAAGTCGTAATTGCTCGAAAGATGTTGGACCGGGCACATTTACTTACATCATGCGAAGAAAGAAGCATTCATTTTGATTGGAATACACGGTGTACAGTCTGCCTATAGTAGTTTCTTTAAATATGCCAAGTTGTTGGTCGACTCACTCTCCTCGTTTGCGTCGTTTAAACGATTCACTATTCGCATTTCATGTGCAATACGTAGGCTCTTTCGAATACAGCAGTTTTTTCGCAAACGCGTTATTTTAACATAACGTGGAGAAAACATTAACATTGTAGCCGGTGAATTCAGGGTTGTTTGTTGCACATTTGCAACTGCGAAATAATCGCATTGTCCATCTACTAGATGTACTGCTATGTGAATAACAGCTAGACTTTGTTCATGTGTGAGAAATGAAAGAATTTACCGTAGAACTTCATTGGTGACGACGTATCATTCAGCTGTACGATTTCATCGATATATACATTCTTATTATATCTTTCTGGTTGCACGCTAATGAGTGGTATATCACAGCCTTTACTCGCGTACTTACAAAAATATGTGATCGATTTAACGGAGTTATAGTATTCTACGTTTATGTGCGATTTGTGTTCTTTTGACAGCGAAGGCGAATATGGCACAACTTACCGGTTATCTACTTCGATGTCACCGTTGCGTATTTGTATGGCTGCTACTTTACAGCCATCTTCTGTTGATCTTCTTTGTATAAAGGATATCTATCGTTTCCTGTAACTCTGTTGGATACTAATGTTCAAGGATATGGCTTAGAGAATGTTCCCTCTATCATGCATGCTGAATTTTGATTCAGCGTACCGCAGGGTCTATTTATCATATTTTTCGTCACCACTTCATGCAAATCCTTATCAATGTTGGCAGCGTGTATTTCAACGCATATTACATCCTCAATTTCGTTTGAAGTGATTTTGTTATAGAGCTAGTTTAGTATATGTGCATGTTGCAGTCCTCTCTTTAGCCATTCTACTGAGTACATCCAGCAGCGCACAGACCCATGTTTTACCATGAAATTCATAAGCGATTTCAGCTTCTGTCTGAAAACACATGTTGTGATGATATGCGTTTCCATCTGCGATTGTCCAGGAAGTAAAAGCTTTTGTATATTGTCCCAAGTTGGGCTACAAGTGAATGTATTGAATAGGTTTGGACGCCCGTAGTGATGAACATACACAATTGCATCTTGAGCGTACTCATAAATATGACGTGGACTGGCTGTATAGAAAGATGACAAAATCGTTAGTCTTCCAACATTAGTTATATGACCATCATTTACAATTGTATCTCGCAACTGAACGTATTGCTTAGAGCAATGCTTGGTCTGATTCAAACGGATGAATATGAAACGTTCTGTTTCGATTTTTGTATAGATATCTACGATGTACTGGTGAAACAATTAGCGACATTTCAAAATGTGATTGTCTTGATTCTCTCGAATCACTAATCAGTAGGAATAACAATTCATTACCCCGCTTTCCTTCTTTGTTTCTTCGCCACTGACTCGATTTACCATCTTAACATTGAAGTGATATCCATCGGCACTGTAAGAGTTTAGAAACAGTGGAATGCAACGTTTGTATATATTGCCAATAAGTGATGAAGAATTCTAGTGAAAGTAGGTCTGGTTATCGGGGCGGTAGTGAAGTGTCGAAGGCGGAAACCTTCGGAAACCACCCTTCGGAATTATGAAGACAGTAAGATTTAAAAAGCGACGGTGAACGGTCAAATTAAGAAAGCAAAAGAGTCCAGTAAGAAAGTAAGGGTAGAAGAGTAGAAAGATAGAAAACACATATAGGAAAGTGAGTGTAAAAATAGGCTAAAGCTACTTTGTAATTAATACATTAATTGTTACACTGTAAGAAAGGTTATTGCAAGATTATACCCGGCCTTACACCTCTCAGTTTCGCCTGCCCACCGCATCTAATTCCGAACCTTCACAACTCTCTTACAGCACCAGCCCAACCAATTATTGAATATTGCAGGGCATCGTAGCATCGATGAGTTTCTGCAATTTTTGTCAATTGATCGTTTCTCCGATAAAGCATAATATCTCTAGGTTGAAAATGATCTCCGACTATAACATCTGCCACTTTATCTATAATTAGAGTATTGAATTTTCCTACATGTTCTCCAGCAGGCATTTTGTCAACGTGAACGACAATTTTTTGTGTATCAAATGGCCTCATGTCAATTGCTGTTTTGGGCAAACGCCCCAATTTGGTTTATTTCGTAAAGAAGCTCCTGCAATTGAACGACGATGGATCCTTTTATGCCAATAGAAATTCCGCAGCGTACATTCATTTCATCACGACCATCGCCGATGAAATTGTTACGTACACTGGCCGATGAAATTGTTACGTCTATGGGTGAAGGAAAATCGAGAGTCGAAATAAACAAAAAATTAGGGGCACCAATTTTACGTCCCGATGGACGTTGCCGCATTCGTAGGGTAAACTAAACCCGACACGGCCGCTCGGAGAGCCACGCACCACCGCGATGGTGGCTTAAGCAACTAGACTACGACTTTTTGATGACGGCAGCCCACGCCATGGCCTGGCCGGGGCGCAATCTGGTCAAGCCCGTCAACGTAAGGGCAGAGTCCGAGTGGCTTCGGAGTGCAATGACGGCCGTATGTGACGCCGCCATGCTCCGGGTCAGACTCCGTCTGTCTCGCGCGGTGTCCTAGCGGTCGGGCGCGATAGCAGACCTGCGTGCAGCGTGTGTGCGCACCTGGCACCGGTGTACCCGTGTCCGCAGAAGGCGGAATACGATGAGACGTGGGTTGCCGAGCTGTATGAGGGCTTCCGTGCGGCGCAGGAGACCCTTTAGGTAGGCCATCGGAGAAGCCAAGGCCCAGGTGTGGCAGGATCTCCTCGGGACTCTGAACAGAAACCCATGGGGACGTCCATACCGATTGGTAATGGGTAAGATTCGCCTGTGGGTCCCTCCGATTACGGAGTCCTTTGACCCCCAGCTTCTTCTTGCTGAATAAAACAATCCTTGCTACGATATAATGAGTATAATTTACATCTTTGGTATAAAAACATTTATAACTTACAAAGCTACATGTAATATTTTAATTATGAATTAATTATGATCTGCAAACAAGTTAATATATTAATGTGAAGTGATCTATAATTCAATATGTCAATAAAATCAACGAAAATGTTCTGTTGATGACAATAAAACAAAATTATCGACTGCAGATTGCTCTGATATGTGCATCATTTTGATGCCAGATATATGGGGTAACGAACCAGAAGTTGTCGCGTGACCGCCGCCTATAAGCGGCGTTCGTACCCACAAGTCATATTATGCACGCCGCTTATGAACGCCGCTCGTACCCATAGGTCATATTGTGCACGCCGCTTATAAGCGGCGCTCGAAGCGAAAGAGTTAATGGTTGCCTCCAGTTTGGTCAGTCCCCTCCACTACGGAAGTGGAGCCGTCTGGTCCTTGTTAAAAAGTGGCTCGCTGAGTCTCCCTATGCATACCGGCCGATCTGTCTGTTCGATGACGTGGGAAAGCTGTTTGAGCGCATCACAGTTTCTCGCCTTGTCGGGCATCTGTCCGGTGTAGGCCCCGATCTGGCCAAGAACCAGTTTCAGGCTTCAGAGTGGGTCGCTCGACCGTCGACGCTGTCTGCTCGACGCTTGCGTGTGAAGGCCCACTCTGATTCTGCCGTCTCTCGAGGCGGGGTAGCGTTGGCGGTATCGCTAGACATTGTTAACACATTCAACACCCTTTCCTGGGAGACCATCCTGGAGGGACTCCGATACCATCAGGTGTCAGCCTACCTCCAGGATGTGATCGGTAACTATCTACCGGACAGGTGGGTAGAATACCCGGAAAGGTCGGGCACGCTGGTCGTGCGGGAAGCTCAGTGTGGTGTCCCACAAGGGTCCGTCCTTAGGCCGATCCTGTGGAACATCGGATACGATGCAGTCTTGCAGGCTGAACTTCCTCCTGGTGTCAGCGTGACGTGTTACGCGGGTGACACGTTCGTGCTGATCATCGGGGAGACCTTAAGACGGACGCTCCGCCTCGCCGAATAGGCGGTGGCCTGCGCTCTCCAGAAAATAGAGGAGTTGGAACTTCGCGTGGCTCCCCACATAACGGAGGCGTTGTGGTTCTACGAACCCCGCCATCGTGGGGAGCCGCCCATGTCGTGGCTCCAGGTAGGTCAGATCTCCGTCGAGGTGGGCTCCATTATGAATTACCTGGGTCTCATCATAGATGGCCAGTGCCGCTTTGCGGCCCACTTCGATCGCTTGGTCCCCCGAGCGAAACGGATGGCTGGTTTGCTCTGCCGCCTCCTTTCGAACCTCGGGGGGCTCGAGGAGAGAGTTCGCCGACTTTATGCGGAGGTCGTGCGGTCTGTGGCCCTGTACGTGGCCCCGGTGTGATCGTGCGACTTGATGGTCAGCTGGCACAGCCGGGACCAGCTATGCCGGATTGAAAAGTGGATAGCCATCAGGATCACGCGGGCATACCGCACGACCAGCTATGCGGCGGTAATGGTTATGGCGGGGCAGATCCCAATGGAACTCCTGGCGGAGGAGATGAGGGAGAGATACTCTCACTCCTTGTCCCTCCGTCGGGCCGTGGATGTCCTGCCAGAACCAGCGATTAATGAGGCGACCGGCATCAAGCTCGGGAGTGCGTTGTGTCGGAGTGACAATGGCGCCTCTCCGAACCCGCCAACGCATTGCAGAGCACTCGTCACGGGCTTCGGCGCACGATGAACGATTATGGCTCCGTATTGGCCAGCCGCAGCGCGGCAAACGCGCATTCGCGCCCGTACCGGTACGGCCCGGCGGCAAGGCCTGCTATGTAGCAAGTCCTGCCGATTGTTAATTATTTGTTGGAATTGATTGCAATTGTGTCGGCTTGGCGTCGATTTTGGAGCTTCTTGTTCGGGAAGCCATAGAGCGGGTGTGGTTTTGAGTTTGCGCGATAAAATCTCAGAGCTACGACTTCTGTTATAACGCGAGTGTAAGACTATTCGTTTATTGTACGAACAGCGATCCCCACATCGCAGCAATTCGTTAATTCATGTAGGCCCCGCGATTCGGGCTTACAACCGAAAATTAAATCGCTTCCGCTAACGAATATATACCTATTCTTCTTGTAACTGGTCAAATGATCAGTTACGAAATAAATTCCGTTTTTTCGAGAGAAATTGGATATATATTGTAGGAAATAATGTGTATGCACCGAGGAAAAATGTTGGCTATTGGGTTGCTGCGAATAACAATATTTTATAATTTACAATGAAATATTCAATAAATGGCTATCTTAAATCACTTGGATGTAGCCTGAACGAAATTTGAACCAGGGACTGACATGTCTTGTCAAATGAAGGACCTAAGTAGAGAAAATGATTTTATTATTAGAACTCATACAAAACAGTTACATATTAAAAACAAACCAGACGCATACTTTAGAGAAAAAAAAACATTTCTCCAAATAACATTTATTGCAACTACTACAAATTATAAAAAATTTTAAGTTTAATTATTTAGACATGTTAGACTGTTATGACATTTAGAATTACAAAGTTTGCCAGACTTTTTATATTTGCATTAATTAGACTTACATCACCCCTTGTAAACACATTGCTGATATCCCTGACCTCCAGAACGAAATGATTTTTTGACAAATTCTCAAAGTGATATTATTAAATTTGGAATATTGTCAAGGAAAATAAATTGTTCTTCACAGATTATGCACTGATTTCTGATATACAAATGTGAATCACTTCTTGCTCTATCAATGTCTGGTATTCGTAATTTTACTGTGTCACCGACTTTATCAGAAGCAAATTAAAAATTTGGAACCTTCAACATTTTCCTTGTTTGTGATTCTAAACCTTTCTTAAAGCATTCGTTCTATATTTTCTTACATATTCTTGCCCGCTAAAAATATCCGTCCGAATTAAAGGAACCGCTGCTTCATTTTCTTTCTGACTTTCAAATTTAACTTCGGGTGGAGGATCATTTTTCGACTAATCGTTATTTTTCACATTGAAACCATTTTCTATTTCGCTATTGGTGTTTTCCGAAGCGTTATTGACTGTCTTGATTAGAGCCTGAAACGGTTCTCCGGTTCTAAGATGTTCAATAGAATCATTCGGGATAAAAGATGTTTTCAAGCCTACTTTTACAGGTGTCTCAAATATTGTTTTATAAGGAATGCACTTGACACCTTCACAAAATGTCCTATTTTTAGTAAATTGCACAAAGCGTAACCCTTCAAACTATTTATTTTTGCTTAGGGCAACAGGGCGTACAATAGGGCATTTAACAGTTTGATTATTTTCCAACCAAGAACATAGCATATTTTTTATATCCTGATTTGCACGCTTGACCGAACCTTGAATCTGGCTATGCCTAGGTTTTCCGTGTACAATTTTCAGATCTGGCCACATTGCACAAGATTCTTCTACAATTCGGTTACTAAACTCTGTAGTATACTGGGGACTCGAAAAATAGAAAAATTATCAATTAAGTTACTTATAACTTTTTCTGCACGTTTGTTTTTTAGGACACGCAACTATAAGAATTTGATCGAGTGGTCTTGATAAAGGAATATAAATATAAAGTCATTATCTGGTTGCGACTGCGTGTCAATTAGTTCTGGCATCTTGAGTTCATCTTTTGAAAGGCCATTAGCCTAACAATAGAGGCTTTTTTCGGTACTTTTGATTTGTTTTGATAACTGTTTACGCCAATTTAAATAAATCATCACTTCTTTGGTAATAATGTTTATATACTTCTTTAAAAGTTCTTTAAACATTCTATTTTTACCAACATGACCTCTTAATAAGTGTACTTCTTGAATTATGGTGAAAAGTTCTTCAAAGTCCACGTAAAATCTAATGCGGTAGGTCTAAAAATCCTTTTAGCCTTTGATAATCTTCCGATTTTTTCCCCACTACTTTTGTTTTTACTATTATTCACTTCTTTTCATAAGTTATCATATCTTTCTTAAGCCAGAAAACTACTGCTTGCTTTCTTAGTATTTATGATGTTAACTCACTTGGAGTTAAAACTCTCAAGCATAAAAATACAAAGAGATTTTATAGAAATACTGTAGGAGTCGGCACTAGTCAAACAAAATCGTGGGAAAAGACTTATCGTGACACATGCGTGTCTAGCGCTTACCAAAAAGACACCGAAAGAAAAAAGAAGAATGTAACTGACATCTCCAAAGACCGTCAATAACGAACAGTAACGAACTTTTATCACATTCGCAATTAGGAGTTGAGAATTATTATATAAATCAGTCACCGGGCAATCGCGAAATCACGTCCACGAAAGAGCTGAGGCGCAACAACACCTAGATTGCCTATCGGGAAAAACGGGAGCGCGAAACAAGTTCAGGCAGGGCTAGCATTCCTTGAGTTAAAAAAAGCCATAAAAAAGTTTGGTACGCGTGTAAATATTGTGGAAAGTGATTCAGAACCCTCGCCTTCAACTCTTATCACGCATCCCTATTTCGAAGAGCAACACCACTACCGGGATTTCGTCTCGGAGTTTAACGAGAGTTTAAACAAATTCATTAACAAATCCATACCCGAACCAGCCTCGTTCCAGGGAAGTGTCGCGGAGATACAAATCCCAGAAAAAACTTAATCTGCTAATTTCTTGACAATTTGAACGTAACACCGACGCCGCTGCACTACTAAGTAAACTACGGCTGTCAGAATGTCCGGTATAATAGCTGCCATGACGGTGGTGTAGCGCAAAGATTTCGCTGTTTTCTCTGGACACCTCTGGACTACTACCTATACGGTACCTTGAAAAATGAAGTTTATGAACAGAAGTGAGCTACACTGGGCGGCCTACTAGAATCCATTGAAGCATCGTGTATAGCCATCATACCGGGCAAACTGACAGCCGAGTTCAATCAGCAGTTCAGCGGCATCGACACTGTATAACTGTTAATGGTGGTCATTTCGGTCATATAAAATGATTGTCACCTGTCGAAAAAGCATTGCAGTACACAACCATTCAAGAACAGTGTGCCATAACAGTGAGGCGGACAGTTGCACCGTCTGTCACACCGTAATGTATATAAAGTGCGTAGGAATTTTGAGTGTCCTATGCCCTCCAACGCATGAAAATGTGTGTGCGTGTCTGTCTGTGTGTTGAAAATGCGTGTCTGGAGCACTGTCTAGGACACTCAAATACAGTTGGGTATTAGCAGCCTAGAGTGTAGTTAAAAGGTACGACGTAGAGATTACCTCAATCCGAAATCTTAACTCTCATCGGTTATTAATAGTTTTAATGGTCTTCGTATATATTTTAATTCTTTTAATAAACTATATTTTACCAACAACCATTTCTACTTCTATATAAAATTAATAACATGGTAATACGTACTAATGTAAACTCAATAGAAAGAACTATCATATTTATTCAACGAATCGTGGAACAGGACACCGCCTCCGCGCTTTTGAGTTGCTTGTAAATAACGATCCACTATTCTTCGGTCGTCGGGGCGTTCTCAAGAGTGGTCCCTCCATAAGCCGGGACCGCGACGCAACATACTTCCCCCCTCGAACAGCCGCTCATCCCGAACGCGTCTCGATTCGCTTGCATTCGGCCACGCTATTAGATGATGAGCATGCTCGAGTAAATCCTCTTGCTTCGGATACCTCTGCCAGCAGAAGGAAGAGGCAAGGTCATATTATTCTTCAGGTGGCCCTTTCCTGCGGCTACGTCTCAGCATTCGCCCTTCGTCTCGACTTAAAAGCACCCGGAAAATCACTTCGCGTCCACTGAAGATTCCTGGAGTCCTTTTCTCCCTCGTAGACCGAAAAGTCCTTCATTATTCCTCGTATAGCGCGTAGATCTAGCATCGCTTCGAGGAATAGCCGGTGCACTCCCAGCGCCAATATACGTTGGTCGAGGAAGTCATCGTCCAACTTGCAAAACTTACCCTGAAAAGACTAAAAAAGTCAAAGCAACCGCCCAAACATATTGGAACCTCAACGTGGTGACACCATTTTAATTATTCACAGTTCGCAACTTCTCAGGTTCCGCCCGCGTACTCACTTTGCGTTTATACTACTTTTTCTCTGCCCAGTGCCAGAGACAGGTCCCGCTCGGTGGCAACTCGACATCTCCCAAGACCTTGCTTTAGATCTGGAGGTAAAGATTAGCACCTAAAACTGCCATCCAGGCAGTATCCGAGGATAAATCTGACGAGATCTGATTTCTCTGTCCGAACAGCGCAAGGGGCATCATCCTCATATATACATCCTACCTAAGCCGCTATATTTAAACTTTCAAACAAAGTTGATTAGCGGAGCTACGGTGGTGTAGTGGATAGAGGCTCAGACTGCCACGCGGCGGACCCGAGTTAGAATCCCGCCCATCACCTCTGGTTTTTCTATGTGATATGTATACCGTAGCTCTGGTGGTTTGGAATCCACCTTAAACAAGTAGGTCTCCTAGGCCAAATGACCTTAGCAGTCGGTGCCGAAAAATGAATTTAAAAAAAAAAAATAGTTGATTAGTCAGGCAAACAGTATGGACATAGTCAAAACAAATTAGTTCCTTTCAGTACTATAAAGAACTCAACAGTTAAACGTTTAACTATTCTTTTGGGTACTTTTAAAACAAGCCGAGTAATTCACACGTACGATCTTTGGTTTTGCGCTCAGAAAAAGAACATTCTATAAATTGAATCGTTTAAACGGGTTTTGGCTACATAAGGCCCTTCTCAAGAAGTCTGGAACTTAGGACATCTACATTTTGTACGACGAGAATTGTACAATCAAACTTCTTCTCCGGGTTTGAAGGTCAATGCTTTTGCAGTAACATCATTCCAAGACTTCATTCGATTACTGCATACCTTCATTCGACTTCGAATGAATTCGTGAATAGTTTCAAGCTACTTCCCGGTACTTTGGACATAGTCTCCTTTCGGAACACATTCGGAATCTTTACCTTGCATCAAATCTAATGGTAAACGGAGTTTTCGTCTATTAAAACGATGATAGGAGTGTGCTGCGTCACCTTATGCTGCAATGTTCGACACTTTAGGAGGAACATAGGGATCAAATCGTCTCAATCTTTCTGGTTAGTGGCAGCAAACCGTGTCAGATATTCAAGCAATGTTCGAATCACCTCTTCCACAAGCCCATCCGACTGAGGTGTAATGGAGTTGTCCTTGTCTTCCTGAATCCAAGAATTTTGCCAGTTCTCTGAAAATGCAAGTTTCAAAATTTCGACCCTGATCAGAATGCAGCTCCAACGGAACTCCGCGCCTAATAATAATTTCACGTACTAAGACCCTGGATATTGCCACTGCCTTGAGGTTTGACGCCGAGATTATTTTCGGCTACTTGGAAAAATGATCATCAAATAATCACAACCAGCGCGTACCTTTTCCTGTCGTGGGACACCAGCAGGAGACCAACAACGTCCAGGGCTATCTTCTCAAAGGGTGCAACCACGATGTATACTCTCAAGGCCCTCCCCTCTCTCTCCATGAGGCCCTTCCGCGCCAAACGGCGTGCGCAACGATGACACAAGACTCTCATATCTGTACGATGGCAAACTTAGAAAAACCTCTCGCGCAGCTTGGCCAACGTCTTACGAATACCGAAACGTCCTCCGCAAGGATGAATCATGACATTGCATCAACACTTAATTCAGCTTTGCTCTTGGGACCAACAGTAGTAAGCTCATCTCTTCTCCGTTTACGGATTCCCAGTAATGATACAACAATCCTTCTCTCACCTCCGGATAATCACAGATTTTCCACAAGTACATCGCAGCCACAGACGAGGAAGATATCTCCTGCCAGTTCGGCTTTTCCTTAACGATAAAGTCCGGATAAAATATAAGTCCTCGTCCCCTTGTTGGGTCAATTTCCAATCGTTTATGTCTAATGGGTCGCCAGGTCACGCGAGCTATGTTTGATTTCTCACCGTTCTCTTTTTTCTCTAACCGAGAACAACGTTTACAGCCATCTCCATAACCCCCCCCCCCCGGCCTCCTCGATAACTAACCTGGACGTCGTACTCCTGCAGACGCCTTATCCAACGAGCTATCTGCTCTTCAGGGTTCTTGGATATCGCGAGTTTAGAAAAGACAATCGTTAAATGCAGCTTGCGCAAGCCTTTCAATCTCCGCTGCTAATTCCGTAATCGACTTGCTCTTTATAATTTTGGAATCTAATGTAATATAATTGAGATTCGCGAAATTCCTCATTCCGAAGCAAAATTCTAAAGCTGAGACGAGCTATCTGAAATTGCTGCGTTCTTTAGCAGTAAGTAAAACCAAAATATTTCTTGCAGGACTGTCTAAAGAAGCGACAACCGCAATCACTCGTATTGACCACTCCCAATTATTAATTTTACATATCGTCTCAAACTGAATTTTGTATATCTCCCAAGAGGTCTCTCTATTATATAGAGCAGGTTTCATTGCATAACCTAAACTAGGTACAGGTGGGAGCGCCGGCCTGATTCGCGGTAGACCCGCCCGCGTCGTCGAGAGCTCCGCGGAAGGATCGCGACGCGGAAACACGGAGACAACAGATGCGCCTCCGTTTTCGGCTCCGCGGTCCTCTTTCTACTAGTGAACTAAATTCCTCTACTATTACCTCGGTACTTGTTTCCAAACCCTCGGTAAGTCGTTGCTGCTGTGCGAGCTGCACCGGCGATGAGTTCTAGAGTCACAGAAACAGCTCCTCCAACGAAAACTCAGCCCTTCTTTCCCCCGTCGCAGAATGTGTTAACATCCCACTTCTAACACCAATGTTGGGACTGGGGGTGCTTGCGGCAGATTCCGTAGCACAATAATTAATAATACGTTAACACGCACTAACATAAATTTAACAGAAGGAACTATTTATTCAATATATCGGTGAACAGGGCAAAGCACATCCGACCGTTTCCGCGCTTTTCCTTTTTGTAAACAACGTTCCCCTGTTCTTCGGCCGTCGGGGTGTTCTCAAGAGTGGACTCTCCATAAACCGCGACACGCTGCTACAACTCTTTTTTAAATGAAGTTAGAAAAAAATCGTACAGGAAAAGTTTGCACCGTTCGAAAAGCTGCATCGTCCTATACGCCTTTTTTCTTAAGTGCGTTAATGGAAATTTGGAAATAATTGGATTTGTTCGTCAATGGAAATGAGTTGTTCTGTCAATTAAAGCTGTACAAATACTAGTTGAATTGGTTCTATAGTAATGTGCGAATGATTTTAAACACACAAGACTGACGGCGATCTTTGAGTAAGTGAAGTTAGTAAACATGATTACAACGTAACGATTCAAAATCAATATTGTAAGTAGCCGTAACTGCGATCCGAAACATCTACGTAGTGGGATAGTAAACCGTTTGAATATCTGTTATAAGTGTTCGTATAAAGCGAAATATCTTATAAATTATTGTTTTTTTCGGTGACTTTCTTTATACACTTTAATTGCAGAATGGCTTAAGATACGTGTCTATGTAAAAAAAAGGGTGGTTTTATTTAAAAAGAAAAACAGTGCAACTGCTCTTTGCAGATGCGCTAATGCGCTTGGGACAATGGAGCTTTTTGCACAATGCAAACTTTTCCTGTACGATTTTTTTTAACGTCATTTAACTCGTTTACGCCGGCGCCGATATTCACGTTTTTCCCTGTTTAGCGGCGCTCGAATTTAAGCTTTGCTCTAACTAGCGACACAGTACTGTCGCTTGCTCAATTCGCCCAGTAAGAAAGTGGGCGCGCTTACATTGGAAGTTAAGGTAGAGAGTATATTACGAAGAAAACTAAAAAAGTAATGACGTATTGTAATCGTTGTGAAGGTAAATTAGCAGTCTGTTTCAAATATTTTAATAAATTGCATAATCACGTCACTACGCTCATGGAAGACGTGAAACGGGCCTTAAGACGCCGCAAGTTGTCTCCCCCATCGTCAAAAAGACGAGAGGGCGGGAGTCGTTCGCGCGCAAGCGACGAAAACACAAAAACATGTGCGTCTTCGACGCCACAGCGCGGCTTGGCCGCCAAAAGCGCGTCTTCAACGAGGCAGTAGCCAAAGTTCCGAAGTACAGCCAGTCGTAGCACTAATACATCTGTTCATTACTCCGTGTCCCCGCAGTCGTGGCACTAATACATCTGTCCATTACTCCGTGTCCCCGTAGTAAGTCAAGGCATACAACGAGAATATTATTCGAATCTGCCACGCCGAGTTATTGTAAAAGTGGCAAAAGTGTGTTGAGCGAACTCGTGCGATTGGACCCTTGTAAGCGCACTGCGTTAAGCATCTAAGATAGCGTGGGCTGCGACGGCCATCTTGTACGATAGCGTCGGTGGCGGCGACCATCTTGTACAATCAGCGTTGGTTACGTGATCGGGTGCGCCGCCTAACATAAACTGATCAGTTGTGAGTAATAAAAAGGGTTTTTTATGCCGGTCTGGCTTTTTCCCTTAAATTGACATGAGTTCATTTTCCTTCCATTTAGCAAAAAATTAATTGTTTAACTTAACCAGACTACCACACCATCTAAGGTATAGAGGCATAACAAAACATACATAGAAAACAAACAATAAGTTGGGTTTATAAAATTGAATTATGTTTTTCCAATTGAATTTTTCTTAGTTACGTTTATAACATTACGTTTGTTTATATTTATAATATTTAGATGAAATAAAGTAAATCCTACTTTTTCCAATTAATATACGTTAAATATCCATTATTTAAATTTTCCAACTTATGGCTATTTTTTGTAGTTGTTTTTTTTCGCCGCCTAATGAAACATTCAAGAGCGAGAGTCGAGTGCGGGCCTCTGATGATCCGCGTCTACCGATGGGACAGTCGTGCGCGACCCACTCGTGGGTGGCGCCACGTGGTAGAGCAGTCAAGCGCGAGTTACCGGTATCTGGGGCCTCCCCATGGGAGAATCGGGCGCATACAAACGGTGTTGCACGTCGGTGTGGTCGTGTTGATATACGTTAAGTTTCCATTATTTAAATTTTCAATCGTATGGCAAGTTTTTTTAGTTCGTTTTTTTACCGAATGAAGAAACATTCAAGCATGAGCTACTGGTAATGCGCACCGCTCAACGGGAGAGTCGAGCGCAACTCATCGGTAGATCGCACCGGCCTGAACGTATTAAAAAGGAGTTATAGCTCGGCGCAGTTGTTAGAATCACCCTGTATATATATTAGTTACTTGTTTCAAGTCGTAAATTGAGAATCTGTAATAAAAAAATATATGTTTTCATTTGAAAGAAAACAAGTTGACCTTGAAATAACCTTGAAAATATAATACGAATTGACAGCTAATGTGACTGCTGCATCAGCCCCTCCATGACAAACTTTTTATTTGAAATATTTTTTTCTGCGGGATTTAGTTTTTGAGATATTCCAGGTGACCGGGATTGGCGCGTCACCCTCTATATTCATTGATTTTCTATTACTATGCACTATATAATAATTTAAGTGACCTTCCACAGACTCCTAAGTATCTCTGGAGTTTTATCGTTTCTATCCTTTACAAACTTCCGAAATGAAATGAGAATCCAATGGTTCTAAAAACTTCAGTGTTAGAGTCACAGCCTAAAGTTCTAAAAATTTCAGTGTTGAGATCACAAATCAATTGCTCTAAAAAGTTTAATTCGATCAAAAGGAATTTAAGTGTTACCAGTAAATTATCTTCGTGGCATGGGCAAAGGACAGTATTCGTCGTTAGTTCACGGTCATTGCTGTGACGTGTAATGACAAAAAAAGAAATGTTCGTAAAATGAATCCGAGTGATTTTAGAATTGCTCGACTTAACATGTTGACTGCCAAGCCCGTGTGCACGCGAATTTTTGAGCGACTGCTAACCTACCGCTATTCTATCGCTATCCTAAACGAGACTCGGTATGTAAGCAGCACAATATGATTATAGGCTACCTCCAGTAGGGAGTTTTCCGCGATTTAATTAATTTTTATCTGAGCAGCTATTCGTTTCTATAGAGTGATAAAACTGCTGGTGAGCTTATTTTGGGTGACGTTTACTTGTTCAAAAAAAATGAACGTTGCTAAACAGCTAAATTCGTTCTATTCTGAATTTTTATAGGCTTCGTAACAGATTTTTCTGTACTATCATATGATTCATTAGGAAATAAATAATTTTTTTGTTTCGACATTCCAAAAAATGAGGGAAAAAATTTTAGCACAAATACATTTTAATTATTTGTCATTACAAAAGAAATACTTAAAAAGGAAGAAATTATCTCCGAATTTCACACGCTTGCTCAGATGCTTCGTTCCTGAAGAGAAGTTTTCAACCGAATACATGTCTCGAAACATTTTGTTCTAAACGTGCTTATCTTCTGCTACGGAATAATAGGCCAGAAATATAATAAGAGCAGTACGATTCTCCAATACCGATGGAAATCTTTATGTTCCGTTTCTAAATAATCAATGACGATATACAACGATGGTTTGCGTAAGTAACGCACAATTGAGAGACTCCTAGCGTCATCCGGGTGCAGTCTCGAATACTTCAAGTAGTTTCTAACCGGTCTTTGCGGCCTCTCATTTTTCACCTGGTACCAGTAGAGTCAAAAACCAGGAAGGCTTCACACCGCACCGACCGTTATACCATGTGTAAAATAACGTATCCGCTCCTCAAACGTACAATCCAGCAAGTTCCGCAGAAGTGTTTGAGCAATAAAGGAACTGTATTGGAACTAGGAAATTTACTCTCTGTTCACCACCCATCACTCGCGCGTCGTTTCCCAGTCGGGAAAAAATCCGCAGCAAACGCAACGAACACCTTATACATTTCGTTCTAAACGTATTTATCTTTTACGCCGGAACAATAGGCTTAAGCTCCGAGGCGCTTAAGCCCAGAGCGATAGTTTGAGAGCCTCCGCGAAAACATAGCTGACATCCATATCTGAGTTTCACGATGTTAAGGAAGCTTTGCAAGTGTTGGCCATATCGACCGATAGATCAAAAAACGAATTGTTGCCTTCTTTCAAGATGCAGATCCTAGTGGAAATTGGATGCAGACTATTCTTGCATCGACCGAAGAAACCGAAGTATTGGGTGTGTGCAAAATTTTGTGCAGAATTTGGCATAACTCCATCTATTGAAACTCCTCACGAACTTTTGCACTCACCTAATACAACGTGGTGTTTTTGCAGCAGAAATGTAATTAATAGCGAGTTGCAAAACACATAGCAACAATGAATAATATACAGTGTCTAGTGAGCATGACGATGCTGAAGAGACGTCAACTCTTGGGGGGGGATTACTACAATATGAGGACGATATGTTACAGATATCATCGAAGTTTACTCATTTGTAAGACAAGACAAGTATGAGAACCGTTAGTCATTTATTTAGCGACCTCACTGGAAGCGACGGCCCATTTAAAAACTAAGAAAGGCAGGTTAGGTCACTCTGCTCGACTTAAAACCTGGATGACATTGAATTAATAATATTAATTGACTTAAAACTGAAAGTACCACCTGTTCAATGGTTCAATTCTCGACCTGAAAGCATTGAATACAGTACGCTAAAACTGTAGAGTGCAATGAAGAAGATGCACGACCGAAGAGACAGTGTTCGAGAAATATTCAAACGTCTCTGGTGTCACTCAAGAGTGATAGATCCCACCACCTCGCGAGCCGTAATTAACTTACCTCCCGTAACGCTTGCGAGGACTATGACTTCTCTTTCGGGCAGCAACGGCTCTTCCAGGCCATGTGCCGATTGATTGGCCCTAGGATCACACGACTACACACGCACCTTGAGTACTTACCTGTGAATTGCATCGGCATTATTTCTCGATATTTCTTACGCTGTACGGTTGAGAAATTTATGCCTCCTCAGCGCGATATCAGTGCTCACTCATTGTATCCTCTTGGACGAGTAGAGTGTGAAATCATAGATCTCTCTTGGAACTACACGAAAAACTTGCGTCTTCGCGTGTGCATCTCATAGTGCCATCTGCTTTCGTATTTTCGATATTTGCTCCTCACTATTCGTAGTGTAAGATATTGTGTTATTTCGGTGAATAAACGCACACTGAGTGCCGAAAAATATTCACGGCGTTGAGACTTTTTTCCATCTACTTTTCCATTATAGACATTCTCATTCAGACTTCTCACCTTCCGCTAGCGAATCCCACCACCCATTTCTCAAAGATCCATTCTTCACACCTTTGGCCTCCTTTATCCAAATCTCAAACAAATAGAAAATTGTTGCTCAGAAGCTTCGAAGAAAGAACGTAGAAATGCAATGAAGCATTCAGCGTGTATTATCACAATAAAACGATCCTCGAAAATTACGTTATGATAGTCAAAGATGAGTTAATCAAATTCTTAATCCACAGTGTTTCAGATGGACAACTGAAGAACGAAGCACGAATTTAGCGATTTGACTGTGCGACGCATCTCTTGGCGGCTTTAGAAAATGTAACTTTGGAAGACACTAAGCAACTAACGAGACAGGAAGCACCGACTAGCAGTACTTCAGTAACATGGGCATGTCCGTTGCAAGAACGCCGATCTTGGAAGCAGCCACAAAGGAGTTTGATCATAGAGCGGCAGTGAACACGGTAATACAATTGCAGCAGGTTTAGGTACATCATGTGAGACATGTTTTGACTAATTGTAAAAATGCGAAAGGATCAGAACGGATTAACTGCGTAGACAGCACAGACCGTGAAAGAAACAGATTTGAAAAATCTATTGTTATCAAGATAGGCGATTGCGAATTAAAAGTAAAATTACTTTTACTGGTACAATTTGATACCGGTGGCCCAATATCTTTTATAAAAGAGAGATTTGCTTTTAGATTATTGATGAAAGATACGACTAAAAAAATATTTTGCGGTCTAAATGGTAGAAATTTAATAAGGATAAGAAGGGTGGTCGTTAACATGTGTATAGATAGTCTGATATTCCACGTAGTGCCAGTTACTACTAAGATAGCTCCAATAGTTATTGATAGGGATATTTTTAAAAAATTCAAACTAGCTTTAAAATCTATTAATGCAAAGAATAAGGTCATCCCAGAAATTTGGAATATTGATATGTGTTTAAGGAGTAGCCGATACAAATACGGTGGATGCTTTTGTTCGCAAAATCGCACCTACATGCGTTTCCTTAGATCGCCGATAGAATCCAGCAACCGCTCGCCCCGCGTTTTGTTGTCAAGGATAACGATTTCGCGGCCATTAATGTATATAAACAGGTAACGCGCACGTTTTGCGAGTGAAGAGAAAGGTACGGGAGAGTAGAACGGGGCGAGAAGTTAGCAAGTTGTGTCTCAGCGAGACCCTTACGATTATTAACGTTTTCTTTAATTTCTTTGAACATTCCACTTAAGCCAGTGTCGCGTACGTTGGTCTTTCCCCGATGACTAGTGTCCACGGCAGGGTCGCGCGTTATTCGCCCGTACGAGAACATTGCGTATTCCGCGGCTACGTACATTATCGTGACTTCTTTGTGAGTGTATATACAACCCTGGTTTGACAATTAAATTGTGACATTGTTTGGTGCAACTGAGTTAGCCCATTACTCCCTTGCCCTTTTTTTTCATGTGGAAAATTTTCTTCATAGATTCCCCGGCTCTCTGGGAGGAGAGTCGTGGGTGTGCTGGATTTTTACTGGCTAAACCCCCACGACGGCCATCCTATGTGTAGTAAAGGGGTCACCGGGAACTGCACGCAACACATCCGGTGCCCCTCTCCCACGCTGTGCCCTTCGGGGCGCCCGTGCTAAGGGGGCTCTTGAGAACCCCCCACTCGAAACATCCAGCCTAATTTGACGGCGTTGCGCAGCCGCCACACAACGTCCCCCCCCCGGAGAGTTGCGTGCAATAGCAACACAAACCACCACTCAAGCCGCCTGCAACCCCCAGTGGCGCACTCGCGGATCCTCCTCGCGGCCTCCTTCTGCAACATTACCTGCTCGCAGAAAGAGGCCACGGCGCTCCATGACTCCTCGCTGTCCAGCATCGCTCGGACAATGGCTGGCAGCGAGAGGTCCTCTCCTACTTCATTTCACATGACACGGAGCTTGCACACCCACGCTGGACAGAACTCCAGCGTGTGCTGCGCCGTGTCCCGCACATCCGGGCAGTGGTAGCACTGCGTCGTCCTTTCCTTCCCTATCCGACACGTGACGCGCAACGGCAGGTTTTGCCCACGTCGGATCAACGATGGACTGCCCCTGCCACATTTCGCACGTCGGTGTGGAGCCCTGATTTAGCAGACAGAGCTCCACTTCTGTCGCCCAGTCGAGCAACATCCGCCCACGTGCATCGTCCTTGGGGGATCCCCACACAATGGCGTGAGCATTAAAATCCCCTAGGACGAATACCGGGCGAGGGGCTAGTCGGGTTACACATTGCTCGACTTCTCCCAGGTACGTCTCGAATGCTTCGAGACCGCAGTTGGGCGAGATATAACATCCGACTACCGTGATGTCCCCCCACTATGGTGCCGCGTACCCTGCTTCGCGCTCAATCTGTGCAAAGGGCAGTGCGCGTGACGCGCCGAACCTGACGATCGATACGAGGTCGCTAGCGTCTCCAATCCAGTCTGGGCAGTCTAGGACGCAATACGGCTCCACGACGACCGCCAGCCCGATGTTCCACTCGCGCAGAGCCTGTACCATTAGGTCCTGGGCACCGCGCAAGTGGTTCAGGTTGCCCTGGAAGAGGCGATGGGTCTTGAAGTTCATTCCATGTCCATGGCCCCCTCCAGACTAGCTACCGATTTCACCGGCCCCCCAGGGTTCCTCAGACTAGCGGCTGACGGGGCAACTGTCAGGTGGTCCCCACTCGCCGCCGCAGACGTGGCACTCCGCGTTCTATCCCAGGTTACCCCTCTCCTTGGAGTGCACCGGAGCGCATGATACGCCTCCAACGCGGTGATCGGCCCTCCGCCCAAACTCACTGCATAGCGGGCAGCGCGGTGCAACCGAGCACTGCCCGGCGCGGTGGTCTGAACCACCGCAACGGTAGGAGTGCCCGCTGCGGTCCACGGCACCCGAGCATCTGGAGCTGGTATGATCCAGCTTCAAGCCCCGGAAGCACCCCAGGGGGCGTGCCGCCAGCGGCTCCATCCTGGCGGAGGACCAGCCGACCAACAAGCGGCCGGTCGCGACAATGCTCTTTGCCGCCACGAGCGAGCATTATGCCCAAATAAAGACCAAGCGGGAAGGGGAGGAGTTCCATATCTCCCCGATCTTTACCTCTCCCTCTAGGCAGCCGCCCGCTGTGGCTACTGCTCGTGCCACGTCTCGGGACGAGATAGAGTCGTCCAGATCTCTTAAGCGGATCTCCGCTTTTGTGGAGGGCTGGACAACCTTCGCCCCAGTCCCCGCTAGGGCCTCCGCCATGCGTGCCAACAGAGCGGTCGTCTTCGGATCGCTCTCCGGACCGGGGATCTGAAGCAGCAGACCCCCGGTTGCTGCCTGTCTGGGGCGTATGGCAGTAATGCCCAGATTCGCCAGATCTATTTTAGACCTGGCGGTGGACATCGCTGGTGCATACGTGAGGATTTTTTTTTTTTTTAAGGTGGGGAAAACCTTCAAAAGGCACCCTGCCCGATTCGCCCCGCAGAGGCGACGGGAGAGACGCTCTCCCCGAGGGCGGGGGGGTCATCCGCGGTCGTGCCTCGGACGGGCTCGCGGGCCGGGTAGTGTGGGATTCTTATTCGCTAAAAACCACCACCGTGCTGTCCCTAGCAGGCTGTTAGTGGAATGAAGGGGGCTCCGGGAGAAGACTCAACCCATTACGTCCAGAGTCCTCTTCGCCTGCGTTGGAATAAACTACTTACCTGTGCAGGAAGGGGAGGGGGGGTTCAGCCCAGCCCCTCCCCAGCTCCTCTGCTCACGCGTCGGCCGTCGCTCCTCTTCGCGTGCGTTCCTCCTCTTCCTCGTCCTCTGGGCTCGGCCTGTGGTCCGCGATTCCCCTCCTCGCGCGTTCTTCTTCGGCCCTCTGCAGCTCCTGCTGCCGGGCCCGATGCTCGTTCCGGGTGCGGGGGCTCCCTCGCTCCGGGATGGGCAGGTCCTCTTCGGAGTCGGTCGACTCCCCTCCGGATCTCTCGCGACGTCCAGTGCGCACACGAGCCCTCTCGGCATGCCCCTTGACGGCTACGACCTCTTCGCAAAAAGTTGTGGCGGCGCGTCAGCCCTCGGGCGTGGCGATCATCGCACCCAGGAGTGCCTCGAAGGTCAGAGGGCATCCCATGGCCTCCGCCAGGGCTGCCTGTTCTGCCGCTAACGCCACGCACTCGGACACCGTGTGGAGTGAAGTGTCCGCGGGGCGCACGCGGCAGTGGTGGCAGTTCAGGGTGGGCTCCTTGCCGATGCGGTGCAGGAACACCCCGAAACACCCGTGGCCGGTCAACAGCTGCGTGGTTCTGTAACGTGCAGCTACAGCTGCGTGTTCTTCAGGCGCGGCAACATGACCCTCCGCAGCGCCTCGCTGGCGAGGGTGGTATCGGGGAGCTGCTCGCAACATCCGTCTCTTAGAGTCCTCTGGAGGGCGTCCTTGTGCGCCCTCAGCTCCGACCGCGTAGGGAGCATACCCCTCATTAGATACTCTTTCTTGAACCGATACATGTCGCGGTACTTCACCGCGAGCAAATCGAATGGCGGCAGTCTCGCGAGGAGGCCTGCAGCCTCGTGCGAGATGGTGCGGTAGCCTCGGATGACACGCCTGGAGACCCGTAGGTGGACCGAAGAGTGAGACCGATGATCGTTCGGCCCTCCAGGTGGCTAGCCCACACGGGGGCACCGTACGCGAGGACGGAGACGATCACCTGCAGGGGGCTCCAGCATTACTCTCGGCTTTAACCGCCGCCGGGATCGGCAGCCTTTTCGTCTTGCGGCCCATCGTCCATAACGAGGAAGGGGGGCGCTGCTGCCGCCGCAGGGGCCTCCTCCCGGGGCCGGTTGCCCTTAGGCCTGGCCGCGCTAGGAACGGTTGCCGTTTTACCCCCTTTTCCCGGTGCCTCCGCCGCCCTCGTCTTGGGCTTTCTCGTCCGTGCGCGAGATATGGACGGATCCCTCGACAAGAGGGCAGAGGTTATGGCAACCCTTTGTCGCACCATCCCCTTCGCTATCTCCTTCCTGAATGCAGCAAGCCTGCCATCGATGAGGGCCCCTACTTGCTGTATTAGGAGAGCGGGGGAGCGGGTGACCGCCGCCCACTTTGACCCCCCAACAGCTTCAGTCTGAGAAGGCGTCTCCGAACGCAAGCGTGGGACTGGTGGAGCCACCAAGCCCCTAAGGGCTTTGGCACCCACAGTCTTGCTGCTGAACGGTGTGCTCCACCGCGGGATTGATACCCACGTCACCGTCCCGAAGGCCGTCTTCTTCTTCGCGGCAGCCAGCTCTTCGCTCAGGCTACCAATCTCAGCCTGAAGCCGGAGAGTCTCTCTCTTGAGGGACTTGCCTGACCTCTCCGTCCGCTTGAGCGGCTCAAGCCCAGCAACCCGGGTCATTCGTGCAGCCAGCCTCAGATGGTGCGCGTAGTCCGACCTCAAGTTACCGGACCTGAGAGAGACCCGCTCCACAAGGGCCATCTGGTCAATGATCCGCGATCCTAAGTCTCCCGCCTGGAGCTGCACCATTTCCTCATACAGGGCGATCTCTACAGGGAACGCTTCGCGAGAGGATCGGCTGAACTCTGCAGCCAGGCCCTCCTCTGGGGTTTCTCTTCTCTTGCGGCCACGGAAGACCGCCTCTCCCCGGGACGCCAACAACACCGATGAAGCGTCCGATTCGTACGAATACGCGAACGAGGACGCATCGGCCGCTGTACCGAGGTCCGCAACGAAAGACACGCTTCCGGGCGATCCGCGCCGGCGTATCTTGGCCAAGTTTGACACTATCAAGGTGGCCTTGGCATTGATCGCCATCTCCCTTACGAGCCGAACAGTCGGCTGGCTGAATGTGACGCTCTCTATGATTGTCGGATGCCCAGCGCACTCGTCAACCTCTTGCATGGCGCCGCGAGCCGGGTCGGTCGCATCGACACGCGGCAACCCTCCTACAGCAACCGCTCAGTGGCTCGTGAGCCCCGTATGTCGTTGGGGGGTTTCTTACCCCGAAGTTTTCTCCTCCTTTACATCTCCGTCTTCTAGGTCCTTATGTAGGCTTTGTATTTATGCTCCATTTTGTTCCCACAATAGTGGTCGGAATAGCGGTCCTCCTAGGTAAAGCCGCCTTAGCCAGGTAAGTCTGATACGACTGGGGTTCGGCAGGTACCCTGAAGTTGTTGGTCCCTTGAAACCAGGCTCACTCCCCGGCCATGCATCCCTTCGGCGCGCACCGTACCTTAAGATTGGTTTTTTTTTTAATAGAGGTTCCCCCCCCGGGCCGGGCGATTGAGTCAAACCCCCTGTCTCTTCAGGCCGCAACATACCATCGCCACGCCCTGCAATGGTTGTTGAAGCGGCTGAGGAGCTTCCGGTATTAAGAGGTGAATGGTTCGCCAATCCCCGTACCCGGAGACCCGAAGGCTGTAGGCCCCTGTAGGTGTTGATGTTGGTGCATTCCTAGTCTGCTCTCTCCCCATGGGCCTGTTCGGCATGGTAGTACCTGCCAGGATCTTTCGCCCCAGCCGGCATAGCCCCATGGATCCTTGAGGCACGCAAGCTCCCTCACCACGACAAGGTGATGCACCGCGAGGGGGACTCTCCCGGGCTACGCTCTTACCGTCCTACTAAAGTCACATCGCGCACTCAGTGTTGAGCGGTCCAGGAAGAAAAGTCGCGGATTTGTCAAATATCCCTTGCGTCCATAAACAATGGGGATAATAAAGACGAGGAATGGTCACCTACACTAGTTATCATTCCAAAGATACCATGAAATAAACAGTTACGGTCTCTTTATGAATCACACTAGGTCCAGTCAAAACAACCTAATAAACCTAAAGCCAGAATGGAATTGAAACTGAATATTAATAATGATGTATTGAAAGTGGTCTTACTCAGCAGACTATTCGCAGATGTTTTTGCAAAAATTTAAGAAATTAAGGTGAATGAACTGGGGATAAAGGAGAAAAAAGGCATAGAAAAAGATTGGGCACTGGGGTAACATGACCGGGACTCGAACCTGGGTCCTTTCGTTTGCCGGATGACTGCTCTACCTCTTAGCTACCCAGGCACTCCGGTCAAATTTTTTTCTAATTCCCTTATGTTTAAATTAGAATAGAAAAAATTAAAAATGGAAAGAAATGTGACCGGAAAGCCTGGGTAACTTAGAGGTACAGCAGGCGTTTGGCAAACGAAACGTCCCGGTTCGCGTCCCGGTCTAGTTTACCCCAGTATCCCATGCCCTTTTCTCTCATGCCATTTTTATGACTTTTTTCCTTCCTTTATCTCTAGTTCATTCACCTTCATTTCTTACATTTTCATTTATCTGTTTCTGAATTTTAATTATTAGTATTATCAATTTTTTATATTTTAAGCCTTGTATTAGAGGCCAAAATTTTTTATTCACGCTGGATAACGTCGATTCGATCGACCGAATTCTTCTCCAAAAAATCCAGATGGAGAATTAAAATGAAATGTGTGCGAATAGTCTGCTCAGTAAGACCACTTTCAATGTATCGTATAAGTTTCTGAGCAAGAAAAGTTAGGAGTTCATGGGTGACGTATATATTAGTAAGATAGAACGTAGCACCGAAAAGACTGTCATATGCCGCAAAGGATAAATCACCGAATATCTTAGAAAATTTACTATATGTGCTTGTAATTCGAAATTTGCCTCTCCAATTCTTCTTGTAAGGAAAACAAACAATCAGTTAAATATTTTGCACAACAAAAAATGCTTTAGCATATTATATCCTAAGGATGGATTTTCCCATATTTATATATCTGAGGGCTCTGTCAAATATATTTAATTTATTACACCTCTACGAGGTCAATATTTTTTTTTAAATTCATTTTTCGGCACCGACTGCTAAGGTCATTTGGCCTAGGACCTACTGTTTAAGGTGGATTCCGAACCACCAGAGCTACGATATACATATCACATAGAAAAACCAGAGGTGATGGGCGGAGATTCGAACTCGGGTCTGCCGCGTGACAGTCCGAGCTTCTATCCACTACACCACCGTAGCTCTTTTTAGGTTAATATGAGTTCGTGAGAATGCCGTTTGGGTTCAAATCAGTACCTATGTGATTGTAAATATTCGCAAATAAAACCTTAAACGAATTAATTCCCTCTGGTATCATTGTAACGTACATTGACGATTTCTTGATTGCCGCCAAATCCTTGGAAAATTATTTAAAGATATTGAAACGGGTATTTCGCTTATTGGTAGAAAACAAGCTTATTTTGAAGGTGGATAAATGTGAATTTTTTTACCGCGACAAAATATTTAGAATATTTAAGAAGTTCAAAGGACTTAAGCTCTACTCAAGCAGATCTTGACACAATATTAAAATCTCCTGGCCTAAAAGTATCCATCATGTACAGTTCTTTGGGACAATGTTCCTATTTCCAAAAATTTCTCGGGCGTTTTCCGATCATGGCTAAATTGTTGTATGATTTATTAAATAAAAATCAAAACTTCAGATTCATTACATTTGACACGAAGTATTACTCTGGGACTATCTTGTTACTCGTTATATTGTATATGTATCTAAATTAAATGGTCTTAATAAGTAGCTGCTGATCTTAGATGTGATGGATGGGAGGTGAAAAACCAACTAGTGGTTTGGTATGACGTTTCGATTCAGATGTCAGCCATCTACGGATATACAAAACTAAAACACAAAATGAAATTATGACAAAAGGGGATTAAGTAAACAATGCACATAATGTATTATAAGATGGTAAACAAAACATTATCCAAAACCTATCATAAGGTAGGTATGTAAAATTATTACATTATTTGATGGACGAAAAAATATTGGTAATGGTATACATTGCGGAGGTATGAAGGGCGGCAAAACAGTTGTCCGGTTCGACTGAGAAAGAACACGGCAAAGGAGGATGAGACGTACCTTAATAGTGAGTAAAAGTGATCAATTATTACTCCCTGTCACATTTGGGTGTTCTTAGATGTGAGAAGCACCTGCGTGACTCAATTAATTTTACACATCCGTTGTACACGGTGTTCCATTATTAACGATGCTAATTAACTTCACGATAGACAAAGATGTTGGTCATCATTTCAGGTACAGCAGAATGATAGGGGTTGGAATCAAGGAAACACGGTAGGCGCAGAACGTTAAAACCATTATACTTTAGAAAATTATTGTGGGCCAGAAATTCAAAATTAGAAATGCGTGATGCTGTAAATCTCGAGAATATTTCTAAAATCAATTATAGTTCCGATCGGAAAATCACCGAGATTCCCGTTTTTTCATCTCGCCGAAGGATTGTCTATAGAAAAACTGAAGCGCATGAAATCTGCGTATCGGTTACCCGGAAATAATCAACAGCGGTTTGATGTGTAAGACCAACCGCTGTAAACACAAAAGTCGGAAAAATCGCTCCGGCCTGAGAATTAACCTTAAGAAATTGTAACGCGGTGTGGTGTAGTGGGTGATCTAGAATTGTGGTGTTCTCAAAATCAAAGTTGTGATTGAATTCACGATGGTGCTGGGCGCCAACAGAGTTATTATTTTGTAAACTATGGATGTGTTCTTTAATGCCAGTTGATAATTGATGTTTCATTTGGCCAATGTAGCCAGCATCTCATTCTTGGAAATCAATCCTATAAACCAAATTAAGGTGTTCTTCGTTTCTCGGTCTTTGCCTAGGCCACAAACGTAACTTAATTTGTGATTCGGAATGAAAGCAGATCTATAGATACACACTACATTTGAATTAGCTGCATTTAAAGAACTTAAGCAAACAATGATAAGTGCATGTCACGGACTATCCGCGACTGTCGAATTTATGTCGCGGTTTCGCGTCTTTCCGATTTATTTATCGAGGTTTTAAGTTAAAAATAATTACGGTTTCGGGTCAAGCGTGTCTACGCGACACTCCCCTGGGATGAGGCAGATCAATTAACGCGTTGGGCGAATTTTTTAAGGGATTCGGTGAATTCTTGTACAAAGTCACCGTAGGGATGCGGTTGCTCGAGAAAAGGTACCTGAGCGGATGCGGGAGATTGGTGGGTTTGTTCAACACTGCCGCGATTTTCTTTGGTAGCAAAGATTTTTATTGCCTTCTCAAGTTTAGAATAGAAATATTTAACCCTGGAGTTCTGTCCACCACGCGTTTTCCGTCTTTCGCGTCTACTCATCAAACCGGCTGAACGTTTAGGGGCCGCCGATGCGCAAGCGAATGCGCCTCAGGTTTTCCGAAAACGGTTCAGGTCGGGACGTGCAAGAGAATTGTCGGGTTTTCCTGGGTGCAGGTGAAATGTACTTCGGATCTTCCGACTAACCCTTTGTTTGCAGAAAATAATTACTTGGAAAACCAGATTCTCCGGGGCTCTTGATGCGCAAGTGAATGCGCCTCAGATTACCCAGGATTGTCTTAGAATTCTAAGTCCTTCCGTTATTCAAAAGGTATCGATGCGCAATTTAATGCGCCTCAGATAACTCGAGGATATCTTAGGTTTCTGTGCCTCCCCCGAGATTCGTTTAGACGAACTTCCAAGTTAAAGTGAATTTAACAGAAAAATAAAAATGTATCTTACAAGTTTTAAAGGTCGTCGAGAAAAAGGAGACCAAGAACTTCTAATAACCAGAGTACGGGGCTCTCGCGATGTGTCTAATTGAAAAATACGTACGTAAGTGTACGCGCGCTCCCAAAACGCTCCCTTATATGTCCAGGAATCCCTTCCCTGGGCTACCCTCTCTCTAGCCAAAGAAATTGTTTAAGGCGGACATTTTGTTAGGTGTTAGTTGAGGATTTGTCGCGCCATTTGTTTATCGAAGACGTTCGGCGGCTGCCCGTTATCTACAGACAAAGGCATTTGGCGCGTAGGACTCCGGTGGCCTATTGCGGCGCACTGGCTAGGGTTTTGTTTCCTAATCCCTTGCAAAGAGTCTATTGTTAGGCTTTTTCGGGCCCGCCGAACGTTCTCGCGTGTTCTCTGGTTATCTCGTTTTTTCTGGTCTCCTTTTCTTTTCCTGAGGGAGGTACCGACGTACGTTACATGCACTTATACTATCCATTTAATGTTGTAAATATTTTGCAGAATTGCATGGCAACGCCAGCGTGTTAGGATTTCGCTCCGTTCTTGTGCAAAAGAAAAGCGATCTTAAAAAGCAACCGGTATTCTATTTTTCAAAACGGACCACTGAAACAGAAAAAAATACTACAGCTTTGTGCTCGAAACGTTAATCATAGTGTACCAGGTGTATAAGCTTAATTCCGCTGGTTGCTTATAGACGGCATTAGTGAGCATATAAGCTACCATGACATGCCATACTTATTTTGTTTTGAGTTTGACATCGGCAACATTAATCACTGCGCACCATTAGCAATTTCATACCACACATACATTTTTCCTTTGATAACCATACCTAGTTTTTTTGCCAGAAAAGGGACATATGCGTGGAGTCCTACGTTGACAGTGCTTTATCGAAAATAACGTGCAAAAATTAGTTTCGCCAGTTCAAAGATGGCAATTTTAACCTGAATGACAAAAAGCATGAAAATCGGCCAAGGAAGGTTGAGGAGCATCAATTACAGACTCTTTTGGATAAAGACGATACCCAATCGCAAAAAAATGCTTGACGAGCCTATGAGTCTTACTCAATCAGCCATTTACATGCGTCTCCGTTCCTAGGGAAAGTTTCAAAAGATCGGAAAATGGGTGCTGCATGAATTGAACGATAAGCAGATGGAGCGATGCCAAAACGTATGCGACATTTTACTCGCCAGACAAAAAATAAAATCATTCCTGCATAAGATTGTAACCAGCGATAAAAAGTGGATTTATTTCGATTTCAACCATCAACATCTTCCCCAAGAGCAAATCGCTTCGGACGGAAGGCGATGCTGTGTGTTTGGTGGGATCAGCAGGGTATCGCCTACTATGAGTTACCAAAACCTGGTAAAACTGTCAATACCTACTGCTACCTACCACCAACAACCGATTAAATTGGATTGTGCTCTGCGGGAAAAAAGCTGGAATATCGACAAAGACACGAGAAGATGATTTTCCTCCACGATAACGTACCAACGTACGCGTGAATAATGATGAAAAACGTCTTGGAGACATTCAACTGCGAGATGCTCGCACATACCGCTTATTCACCAGATCTGGCACTTTCGGACTACCATCTGTTTCCGTCAATAAGCCATGCGTTCACTGAGCAAAGCTTCTGGCGAAGACGTGCAAAAAAGGTTTGATGAGTGGTTTGCCTCGAAAGATAACGAATTTTTTGGCGTGGTATCCACAAACTGCCGAGGGTTGGGAAAAATGTGTAGCCGGCGAGGAAAAGTATTGATGCGACCCGGGGCCTGGTGTATAGAAGGTGCGAACCCTGCGAACGCCCCGATGACCAAATAACAGCAGAACGTTGTTTATAAGAGGAGTGTATCTCGTAAGCGCAGAAGTGGTTAGACGTGTTTCGCTCTGTTCCGCGATTATTGAAATAAACGGTGCTTCTTGTTGTTCGTTACGTTGGTGATACGTGTTGAATAATTTCTACATAATACAATCAAAAGCGAGCACCCCCGGACGCAACAGTATTTTGGATAAATTTATTTTTTGCTTTCTATGAAAAAAAAAACATGTGTTTTTCTGACTTAAAAACAACGGATTTAAGCTTATACACCTGGTATGCTTTTAAACGTTTTCGTATATACACAGTCTGTCTCAAAGGAAACAGGTCTTTGTCAATAGGAACGTTTCTCGTGGCGCCACCTATATGTGGCTATAGGCGTTCGAATGGTACATCTTTTACAGACTCCTAGTTAACATTTCATGACATTTAGTTCACTGAAACCGGAGTTATAGCGTCTCGAATGTCAGTATGTTTTTTTCATCGATACAAAAATAAGCATCGAACAAAGAACCAATATTAAGTTTTGTTTCAAACTCAGTAAAGCGTTTACCGAAACGTTTCGATTGATGCAACAAGTTTATGGTGATGATTGTTTATCCCGTTGCAGAGTTCATCAGTGGTATACGCGCTTTAAAAACGATCGTAAAGACATCAATGACAACCATCATGTCGGCCAGCCGAAATTCGGTTTTGAGAAGTCAAACGTGAAGACAATACTCATTTGTTTTTATGATTCAAAGAATATTGTTCATCATGAGTTCGTTCCACCAGGCACAAAGGTTAATGCGCCATTTTAACTTGGTGTTTTGAGGCGGTCGTTGCATCGTATTCGTCGCATTCGGCCAGAATATCGAGAGGAAGGGAGTTGGCATTTGTTCTTGACCAAAACTCGCATTTTATCGGTCAACTATTCCCCATATCCGCCTGATCTGGCTCCGTGCGACTTTTATCTGTACGAAAAACTTCATTTGCCAATGAAGAGCATGTGTTATGCTGACGTTCCGGCCATTCAAAAAGCGTATACCAATATTCTCGAGCCATGCCGGTTAACGACCTAAAATCCTCATTTAAAATGCTATTAAGTCGTGCAAATCAGTGTATCGAAGCGGAAGGGGACTATTTTAAATAAAATAAACTGACTTTACCGAATAAAACATTTTTTGTTCTTATTTCTAAAAAGTCCTGTTTACTTTGAGACAGACTGTGTATTTACGAAGCATTAACTTCGAGATTAATACCTACTGCAATTATATTACATTAAAATTGTAAAAAAAAAATATTAATCCCAAAATTGCAGGGTAGGTGCTATCATTTCAAGTTAACAACTATATCATTGAACATCCATCTAGGGAATGTATGAAGCATGTTGTTGGTGTTAGCCGATCCTTTATTTACATAGTTGAGGATAATTCATTTGAGTAAAATTTAGTAGTATCCCTGTTGAAGGGCTATGTTTAAATAACGTGGATAGACCAATTAGTTTGTAATCGCACGTGTAACCATACATACACACGTAGCATACCCACACAACGTGAAAAGTGGTGGGGCGTAAGTCCCCACCTTAGGGCTCTTGAAGTATAGCGGTAGGGATATCCCCACTCCCTCTTTCTCTGCAGAAGGGACCGAAGGAGCTCGGGTCGTGGCGAGGACTCATCTGTGATGCCAGGACGTGGGATTTTTTCCCACTTGAGAGTCTTTGTGCGCATGCGCATGCGACGTCACAGCTCGACGACTGTTGTTTCCATGGACGTATCTATGTGCAACAGTAGATACGTGTAAGGGGCCCTTATTTCTACTGTATTTCAATTGTCACGGAGGTCTAACGATACCCCATATTTGAGTAAAGTATATACGTTACTGAGAATTTGGTAGGGCGCAAGAGTAGGAAAAATCCCACGTCCTGGCATCACTGGGACTCGTCACTCGTCGTGGAACAGTCAAGCTAATACCCCGTTCTCTAAATAGAACATATAGCCATTGCACCTTAGAGTCATTATATCCGAATCCTCGCTACATTTTATTTACTTTATCCGGCTTCTGCATTAGCATATGTACATAATATTCATTCAACAAACATAGCTTCAATATACGTGCAAGAGAAGGTAAAACTGCTGTAAAAGCGTAATAAGACATTTATCCCTGGCGACTCTTACAGATCCACATAGAGGGTCGAGGTGAAAACGGCTCACTGAGGTGCCCTGTTGATCCTCGATTTTCCCACTATTGTGCCCTACATAAGGGGGAACAGGGTAAACGAATTACTGCGTAATTTTCCTTTCCCGCCTTTCGTTACAGACGGACCCATTAATTTGTTCCGTGACCCCTCAAGGCGGGCAAGGAGAAGCTAGAATACGACCATGGCGGTGTCAGGCGGCTGGGGCCAATTGTTCCAAATTTATAGGCTCTGTGATCGATACGCGTGCTATTTACAAACCGCGCAGGAATGTATAATTATGGTTTTTACAATACACAATAACATATTTAATTGTATTATTCATACATTCGTGCAAATACAACATTATTGATGCCTATGTCATGGTTATGTAAAGTATAAAATTCTATTTCTTAATATTAGAATAAGATGATATAATATATGTAATAATTATTATGTAATAATTTAATTACGTAATAATTTAATATTACTATACCCTGTGTAGTAATTTAAGTGGCCTTGCGAAGATTCATAAGTATCCCTCGTATTTTATTTTTCTCATGCTTTACAAACTTTAGAAGTGGGATTGCAATCAGTTTTGTTTTGTTCTTACGATATGAACTGTATCAAATTGTGCATTCAGATATTTGGAACTATAGCTAATTGTATCTTACTTGAATTCAGAATTAAGCTCCCAGACATAGAACTTTAGAAAAAAGATGTAAATTTATTAACCAGTTAAATGATCGATTGCGGTAAAAAAAATAGGCGACAAATTTTCCTCAATAAATAAAGAAGCCGGAAAAAAACAAAAATTAAATAATTAATTAATCAGATAACATAAGAATTTACATAAAGTTAGATGAACAATAAAAGTAATAATGAATATACATTTTGTAACCATTCGGATTACAGCTTGGACGTACTGAAGTCTCGATCGAGCGTTTAATGTATAGAAAATGGAAATTCGTAAGTTTGCCGAACGGCGACGCCTTTGCAATCTACAAAGATGATATGAGCGACGAATTAGGAGAACTAGACTCTCAGGTGAAAACAGACGAACAGTAGAGATAGCACAATCCAGAGTGTTTCGAGAATAGAGTAAGTACGAGCAAAACCTATTTGCGTGTTTTGGAGAATGACCCAGGTCCTCTATAAATACAGGAGTACCTATTTCGTTCTAGCTGAAGTACATAAGTTCGCATTTTAGGCAAACTGCGAATCTCATTAATTTGCAACACCATTTGTCGTCAAGAAAATTCTGCGGTCATAGACTAATACTAAGTCATAACTCACTTATGATAAATGTATTGCGTGATGTCTCAGGCAAATAATATTCACCTTACGTCTGTAGATTCAATTAGGATATTACTTATATCATAATGTAACGCTCCTTTTTTTAAAATTTGATATACAAGATCCTAAATGCAGATGCACGCAGCAGGTGTTACAAATATAAACATGAGACTGATATTAGGTCCTGAAAATTATTTAATACTGGGGCGTGTGTCACACGTAAGTTTTGCTTATACTAAGCACAACAAACATTTACAAACCTAATTTATGGAACAATAGACTTATGCTAGTATAGTATGAAGTGAGCGTTTTTTGTGAAAATGAAATAGCAATTTTGAATTGGAAAGTAAAAAAATGTTATTCAAAGTATTGACCATTGCTTTCAACACATTTTGACCACTTTTCTGGTAATTTGTGGATACCACGCCAATAGAAATGTTCGTCTTTCGAAGCAAACCCATCAGACACCCAATTTTCGACTTCTTCGTAGGAATCGAAGTGCTGCTCAGCCAATGCGTGTCCCATCGATGAAAACAAATGATAGTCGGGAGGGGCCGAGTCTGATGTATACGGCGGGTGGGGTAGCAGCTCCCAGCCAAATGCTTTGATTATATCCTGAACCGGTTTTGCTTTGTGTGCAGGTGCAATGTCGTGTAACAAAATTACTTTGTCGTGTCTTCTGGCCCATTCTGGTCACTTTTCGATTAATGTATGGTTCAAATTGATTATTCGTTGTCTGTAGCGATTAGTATTAACAGTTTCACCAGGTTTCAGAAGGCCATGATACACCACACCTTTCTGATCCCACCAAATACAGAGTATTGCCTTCTTGCCGAATCGATCTGGTTTTATAGTCGATGTTAATGGTTGTCTTCGATTAACCCATGACTTTTTCCGTTTAGGATTCTTATATGTCACGATCTACCGTTTATATTAATTTATATTACGAAGATTCGCGGTTTTTCGGGGACAACGTGCCTACGCGACACTCCCCTGGGATGAGGCGAATTATTTAATATCTTTGGGTGAATTTCTCGAGGGATGAGGTGAATTCTTGCACGAAACCACCGTAGGGATGCGCTTGTTCGAGGAAAGGTACCAGAGTGGATGCAGGAGATTGACTGGGTTCTTCAACACCGCCGAGGTTCTTTTTAGTAACAAAGGTTTTTATTGCTTTCTCGTGTTTTGTATAAAAATGTCTAATCTTGGAATTTTGTCCGGCACGCGCTTTTCGTCTGGAAAACAGTTACTTAGAAATTCAGGTTCTCCAGGACTTTCGATACGCAAGTGAATGCGCCTCAGAAAACTCAAGGATATCTTAGGTTTCTGTGTTCCTAGAGACTCGTTGGATAGAATCGCAAGTTAAAATGAATTTAACAAAATATATATAAATAAAACTATATAGATCTTACTAAATATAGGGATCGGAGAGAGAGAGAGA